>PNEQ01008234.1:0-49635 GCA_003012365.1 Medauroidea extradentata
CCCTTTTCACCCCCTTAGAGGTCGAATTTCGAAAAATCCCTTCTTAGTGCTCGCCTACGACCTGAAGGGAACCCCCACAAAAAATTTCACGATTCTAGGTCCAGTGGTTTGGGCTGCAGTTTGATATGTCAGTCAGTCAGTCAGTCAGTCAGTCAGTCAGTCAGTCAATCAGTCACCTTTCATTTTTATATATATAGATGATGTGTAATGAATGTCTTTGCACGTAATTGAAATATTTCAAATTGTTTAATGTTAGTGTATAATATTACCTAAACATGACCAAAAGGACTACTATCTTTATAATAATAAATTATACACATATAAGTTATGTTATATATATATGATATATGTTATATCATATATATAATTTATAATTTTATTAAGCTTGAATATGTGTAGATTTGAAATTTTATTGTTATTGTACTTTAATGTATGTATGTTTGATAAGTTTTAATTACTGTATGTTAATACACCTTCTACATCTCTGAATCTCTGTATGAGACCACCGGAATGAAAATAAATTAAATGAAAATTTCAATTACTTTAAATACACATATCTGCAGGCAATTATTGAGAGTTACGTGTGGTCGAGATCATCATGGTACGTGATCTTTCTCCTGGTTATCCTGTTTCCTTTTGCATCTCACTGGTGTCACTGGAAATCACCTACCTCCTCACGTCTCTTAGGCATATACTAACAGACATTTTCGTAAAATCAGAGCGAAGCTTAAGCTATTAAGCTATACCTAACCTGCAATTAGAACGTTTTAGTGCATGCTAGAAAGAAAAAAATACTTATTGCTTTATTTTTAACACACTGTTAAATTTGTGATATTTTGTACGTTTGTGGGAAAAGTTTAAAAAGGAGCAACATTTATTTTAAAAATATAATTATTGTAGTTATCAGAAATAAACCTTTTTATGTTTTGCAATCTATATTTAGAAAAATTGATTTATATTACCATGCTTACCTACATCTTACGACAAATAAAAATAATTACATACGGCAAATAAGAGACATGGGAAATCACTGAGTGGTTTTCAGGCAAATGCATTTTAAAATGTATGTTAAATTAAAGTTAAAGTAGGTTAACATTAAATACTCTTGAAGTCGATCGAATATTCGGAATCCAGACAAATTTCTTCGTAGAGTCGTTATGACTTCAAGGAACACTTCTGTTCGTGCATATAAACTGACGAATATTTTTTTAAATTTGAATTTTACAAAATTTAAAAGTAAAATATTCATACTTGTAAATTAAGAACATACATGGTGTTCCGTTAGGTTTCGTATTTTATCACACTACTTTTGATGTGAAGATACAAAACAATGAAAATCATGCGTGTGAAAAAAAATTTAATCATTAAAACAGTAAAAAATATACTTTATGATTTATAATTACTTGTACTTAAAAAAGTATAGTAAATAAAGACGTTTAACACTAACTTAGATTTCTCTTTAAGTATTTCTTGACGTCACCGTAATGCCATGAAGAAATTATTTTAGAATTATGACTATATACGTTTAAGAAACTAACCCAACAAAGCTTGGGCTAAAACTCTATATGCTGGTGGCGAAGACTCAATCCCTTCACTTAATATTCACTGTTTATCTCTGGTTTGAAATTTATTCCCGAATATCTTACGCGTCGATAACGGCTAGTTCATTTAATTAAAGTCGCATAAACTTTAACAATCCTTCAACGTCTATTAGGTGCTTTACATGAAGTAGTTGGTTAATTTCCTTAAAATGTTACCTTCTATTTATTATGTTCCAAAAACCGAAGTAGAGTACCTTCAAATCACTCTTATTATTAGTTTTCAGGAAAGTACTGCCTATAACACACTAATATATATATATATATATATATATATATATATATATATATATATATATATATATATATATATATATATATATAACTAGCACAGTGTTATACTTGTGGTCCAATATATTATTGTATTCACAAGTTTAACATTGATAGTTTATTAAATCTTATTAAATGTTGCGTAGTAAAATCCTGCATATTTTCAGTTCTTTGCCGGTATCAGGATAGGAATTCTCTGATATAGGTTGTTCGGGATAAGGTGAGCACTAAAAATTTAACTGTTGAAAAATATCACTGGCCGTTACTGTATGTAATTCAACATTAACAATAGTTACCTTACTGCTTGTATGGTTGGCAACGAATCAAACGAATGTAATTCCGTGTATTTTCTTTTTAAATGCAACACTACTAAATAAAATCAAATGAACTCGACATATTTTAATTTTATATAATTAATAAAGATTTTTAAAATGAAAATACAAGGGTTCCAGCCGACTGCACAGTTTATCTTACACGACAAGTCCAGAGAGGTTAGACATGTCCCGTCGTTAACCGTTACGCATACGATACGAATTGAACGAAAATAAGAAATTTAGCAGGGCTTTTTTGAGTGCTCAGTTTATTCCGAACCGCCTTTAGAAACATTTGCTTGGTTGTAGTTAACTTAGAACGAACTGACAATCACCTGACACAACAATGCACTTAATCTTTGTATCATCTGGTACTCTGTACCTACGAGTCTTCAAACACGCACGTATGATAGACAATGAAACATATTTTTATTCTTTTACCCAGCACATACATATCCTAAAATGGAAGGTTTGAAAACAGCAGTTTGGACTAGTAGAAACAACATGTTGCAGTGATTAATATTTATCGATATTCAATCCATAACTTTTATTGACATAGTAGAAACTATGATTGCTAGTAACAAAATAATCCCGAAGGCCATCTAGTTATTTGTATTTTATATGAATTAAAGCAAAGGAACGTCAATAGACCGAAGCTACGCATATCATAAACTGTCAAAAGTTGCATACTGTGAAGACGAAAGGGTTTGGCTTATTATACGGATTCCGCTTGCCTTCGTGATTTGAAACTTTTGTATGCAAGCAGGTGTACGTATATATGTATATATATATATATATATATATATATATATATATATATATATATATATATATATATATATATATATATATATATATATATATATATATATATATATATATACATATATACTGTAAAGCTGTTTTGATTTACCTCAATTCAACTTAAACCATAATATATAAGTATACCTTTCTTATCATTTTCTAACTAAGACATCCTGCATCTACAGTTTATTGATTCTGTGGTACGGACATATTATAAAACACCATGACATCATACATTTATGGTACATACATGTTACAAAAATACCATACTATATATATGCAATTTTTCCGTTACATGTATTTATTATTTTGTGCCATTAGTGTGTAAACATACTACAAATTTGCAAACAGTAAGCGCTAAAACACATGTTTTACAGCTCACAAAATTCCACGTAAGAGGTAACAAATAAAAATGTTTATATTTTTAGACTTTTTTCTGCATTTTATAATGATCTTTGAAAGTATTTACTGTTTGAACAGGCTATACAATTACTTGCCATTTACAGGGTTTAAATATAAAGAAACCCTTTTAAAGTGTACAATAGAAAATATAACCCATGTTTAACGTTGACAGTAAATTATGGAGAGCTGTTTTTAACCAATATATCTTTAAAAAAAAACCTGTAATTTTAATTGAAAGTGGGCAGCACTACAGTATTTAGTTATTACTTCGTTTTAGAATGTGTTGCTCTATACTTGCGAAATAATTTTGAATCTATTTGTGTTTCTTGACTGACGGATGACTACAGTCCACGGGTACCTTAATAATTGTGTGTGGCAGCTGTGAAATTAAAAAAAAAAGGCTTGCATTAAGCGCGCAACTAAACGGAGACACAACATTTTCGCTGTCTCTAAGAATGGTTTCTCTGTACGACTCTCTGTATGACCCACTTAAGAACATTTTTCCAATTTATTATTCTACATTTTAAGTCGAGATGTACAACTATTTGCTGGCAGAATTTTGATTCTTATGTTTCGAATATTACAGAAAAATGCTACATGGTCCACTGTTATATTAAACTAAAAATATCATAATTTTATAATAAATTTGTGCGTTTATGACAAAACGTTCTGTTACACTTCTAATTAGTTGGAATTTAATAAGTCTATTTAAGATAATAAAAAACGAGTAACGCAGTTTGTCACGCCTGAATGAAAGGAGTAAGAAAGAGTTGTTTCTCTGAGCCACTTTCTTATATAAGTGTCTTGTGCAACCAAGTAATTAGACGAGGTAGTTAGTTTAACCACAGTACTTAATATAGTTGTATTGGGGTAATTATGGTACATAACACGCGAAACGAAACTCTTACATATTGAGAGGTTTTAACAGCCCCTAGGTAGGTGTAGTTATTGATATTTAAGAAATGCTTCCAAAAGCGGTCCGGGATATTCGTACTTTCTCTATTAATAACAAGGATGCTATTAATTCAGCTTGACTTTCGATTTCAGAATTATATTTTACAAAAAAAAATAATATTTTACCTTATTTGGTTGTTACCAAATACCAGAAACAACGGCATACATTTTAAAAATAATTGCTGTAAGAATAGTCAGTCGATCGTTCGCAGTTACGTAAAATATAAATAACTTCATTTCAAAATATTTTAAATTATTTTCCTCTATCACAATTGTAGCATTTATTCCTAGAAGTAAGCATTTGAGGTATGTATTAGATATGGTTATTTATTACTTTGACGTTAGTAAGGTTGACTTTCGTCACAAAATAAAATTGGCATCTAGGTCTTGTATTAATGATTGCACTCAAGATAATAAAATATAATGAATAAAAATATTATAGGTGACTGCTATGAAAAAGTCCTATAAGTCGCTGTTTATCTGAACCGTAGCTATCCATGAACTCATTACTGTAGTCTGCGTGTTTGAAGAAACATGCTATATATTTCCACTCTGGCATTTTTTCTTCAGGAAGTAAATTGACGTGAGCAATGAGGTGCAATAATTTTCTCAATGTCAAGAGACGTACAATTTATTATCACATCAATTTTCCGTCAAATATTCTGAAAAAATAAAGTGTAGTCTTGTTAGTTGTATTGCACCGTGTAAGGTGCGCTGTGGTAACACACTGACTCGGATGAGGGAGTAATCTGCTTCGATTTCCGATACTAAAATCCTGATATGTGTTTTTCATTGTCCCTAGAAATGTTTTTTTCTTAATATTTTGCTTTTTCTGAAATACCGATCCTACATTTAATTTTCGTGATATATACACGCACACAAGTAATGATACAAATTTGCTTTATTAAAATCGCGTTTATGTCTAGATACTTTAGTTCAAAAACGGAATAAATAAATAACCCTTTTTTTTAGCAAAACCTTTCCGAAGATTTAGCGTTTCGCTTTTCTTTAGCATATATATATATATATATATATATATATATATATATATATATATATATATATATATATATATATATATATATATATATATATGCAGCTATTTAAGCAGCGCAAATATATTCTAGTCCACTTTTGTCGAAATTAATACAATTAAAATCAAATTTAATTAAATTATATATATTTTTTTAATGATAAACAGATTAAACTGCTGCATTGTAAAACACGTGAATTTACACGGAGTTTCTCTTTTCAACTAGGCAGAATGTATTTTGGTCTTAATATTCGTGATCCTAACTCAGGAATACAATTATCTGAGAGATGTCCGTTTTTAATTGGGTCTTTGTTCTGACATATGTGTGTTTACATACATATATGTAATGCATGTAAGTGTGTAAAAAGTCGCTGTGCACGACGTCAAGAGGTGGCCAATATGAAACGCTCACGCATGAAAGTATTTGGATGTTGCTTGTAATGGGACATAATAACGCAGTGGATGTACGCCATTGCAATATTATGTCACCCTAGAAATCTTAGTACGAGATAAAAAAATAAAAATAAAATAAACGAAAAGAAAAAAAAGAGAAAACAAGCCTAGTTTGGCTGTAGTCAACATATCCATAAACCAAACACAACAGAACAGTAAATATCCCATAAGAATTAGTCAAAATACTAAATGTTCAAAACGAAATGTCGACAGTCAGAACAAACCTCTCTGTAAAACTCAGGGTACCACAGTTAAGACAGCACAAGCAATGCTGAGACGAAAACAATGTTGAACACAAGACAGGATAACGACAAGGTCACGTACAATAGGCTAGACGACACAACGTGAATACACAAAACACAGCATATTTCTTAAAAACTTTTTATGATGTTTCGGGAGCTAACATTTGCCTCCGTCTTCAGGTGAAGTGAAAGTGAAAACTGATTTTATTAATACGTGCGACCAATGACAGTTAAGCCATTGAATATATAGCGGATTCAATGCTATAACGTCATTGCGACGAAAACCACGGATGAGACGCGATTTCCGAGTAGAACGTACTTCTATTTTATTCGCTTCGTGGACGCGAATATTAAAAAAATAAAAAGTAATACACCGCAATGTTGGTGGAACTAGGAAGTTGGCAGTAAGTTGGATTTTTAATTATCTTACAAGAGATTTTTTATTGCTGTCAATATTTAAAATATTTTGAAAATAAACTTGAAACAAAAAACATGTATGAATGGCTGTTGTATAAGAGGTTATCATAAGAAACTATGTACGTTTAATATTTTTTTAGCATGTGTCGCGCGGCAACAAAACTGCATTTCATAAAGTAAATGTTTAATGCCACAATGCACCTTTCGCGTGGCGATTCGCGCTATTGTAAATCTAGCATGAAATGAAGTGTATTATTCGTTGCATCCTTCTCGGCGACGATTCCTGCGACGAATAACGCTGCCCACGTTACGCGAGCTAACGACACGTTTTCTAAAAAGCGACCTCTCGCCTTACGTCACGTTTGTTTTCGTCGCCCGCTTTGAGCCGGACGCGCCTTCCCTGCGGCTGTTTTTTCGATAGCGGATAAATAAATGTTTTCTTCTTCTTTTTTTCGACCCCGCTTCTTCCACCGACGCGAACGGAAACTGGTTTAGACGCGTGCCCGCTGTCGGTCTCACTGGACGATAACAACATGCTATAAATGTAAGGCTTCGCTTTCAATATTACGACAGTGTTCCGTTGGTGTAAGACCTTCCAAGCGGATGTTTCTTCATGATAGAACATGGAACTAACTACATGGGGCCGATTAAATATATCTTTTTATAGGTGCAAAACAGAATTTGCACCTGCGTTGTTTGATTGCTCTGTAAATGAATTAAATACGCACTCACATGCAATAGAAGATCTATTTTACTCGTTCTGCACTTGCGTTCATAGGTGCAAATAGCAAAAAGTGATATTTATTCGGGGCCCAGTACATATGAAATTAAACATGCAACGTATGCTATTTTAGTCAACACGCATAAAGTAAAAACATTACTTTTCAATGTTAGCGTCAAAGTCAAAAATTTACTTGCGCAAAATAGACCTACTGCCTAAAATATGAGTATTTTGATTATATGGACCTTTGTAGAGACGTGTTCGTACGTGCAATTATTCAAATGCTTGATTATTTCAGACACATCATACATAACGAAACAAAATCAAATCATTAAATCTGCTAGACCGGAAGAGATGTATTCCTTGCGGCATTTTCGCATTTTTGTCACATAAAACCTTTCACACCATAATTTTTGCACAATTACACGTCACGATCAACATTTCATTGGTTTTGAAACTTCCTCGAAAAATAAAAATCTAGCTTACCAAAATATAATATTTCGCACATAAATATGATGCCACAACGCAATACCCATTATCACTCGGGAAGAGGATTTTGTATTTTTCTAATTTTAAGACTAAGAATTTAGCAGGTTTTCAAATGTTATTTAAATACAAAAACACACGAAAGTTAATAGTATTTACGGTAAGAAAATTACAATTAGTTTGTTAAAGTGATACATGTTGTTTTTTTAAATTGTCAGTGTGGATAATGACTAAAACAGTACAGTGAGTGAAGATGTTTTGGTCAGCACATAGCATCTATGACTTTAGCGCTGGCGAGGAACAACGTGAAGTGAGTATGAATCAACGCCGGAATGAAAGAGGAGGGACGGGAAATACCGAGAAAACCCGCCGACCAGCGGCATCATCCAGCACGATTCCCACGTTCGAAAATCCCGGGACCGACCCCGCCGGGAATCGAACCCGGATCGCCTTGGTGGGAGGCGAGTGCTCTACCCTCCGCAGCCCCTACGGAATAGTAAAATTTTAGCTACCGTAAAATTGTTATTGAAAAACTACATCACTTAATATATTACACAAAGAAATTCTCGCCAGATGTAACATTCTGTTGCAGGAATGTCTTCGGTGTTATTATAATAAACTATTTAATTTTGTCTCACGCTAACAATTGGAAAGTCGGGTACATGTTCCAACACACGGATGATAATATTATCCTGGGTTGTATCAGTTTTCATTAAATTTTAATTGTTTTGATATCTGTTTTCAATTTTAATTAATTAATAATTTTTTTTGTGTTTCGACATCATTCTATCCCGTATTTTCTTTTAATTTATCTAAGTTATGCATACATTGACTAGAGCCAAATTTGGTATAGTGTTTTTTTTTTGTTTTTATTATACAACTATTAGTTTCCTAGACCACCACAATGCTGCAATGGCACATTAACAAAATATTTCGTTAAATAATATTTGAATAGATAAACAACAAAACATAATTAATACATGTGAGTCAAAAAATTAATTTTAGTTTAATATATTTTATACGAAAAATATGCAGGTATAAGAAAGTATTTTACTTTGCTTCGTATACAAAATAAATACTTTATTAATAATATTACGCAAACATTAAGAAGTTCAACAATTATAAGAATAACAACAGAGCTAGAAGTGTTGGTGACAATACAAACAAATTACGTCAAAGCGTTAGTGAACTCTTAGTGCATATGTTGTACGTGGTGGCTTCTCTGGGGAAGACGAGATGATGTTGAGCAGCGCCTGAAACATGTGAAGTTAATTTATTTTAATATTTATTCTGCAACTTTTAATTTATTACATATTTTTTATTAATGTAAATTCATACTATTTACAAAAATTAAGTTTTCTTAATCGGTAGAGACAATAATAAATACATGATATAGTTTCTTTTAAAACTAAATTTATCAATCTAAATTTTCATGAACTCAAGTTTAACTACTGGCATATTCTAAAGTGTTAAAAAAAAGCCGGAACATTGCATTACTTTTCAAACAAGGTTAACTCAAACTATCAAACGGACGTAGTTGTAAAGCATATTACAAACTCACAGTTTACTGGAACACAAATATTCTATGTCAAAGTTTACTGTGTATCTAAACCTTTCATAAACCGCCTTTTTTGAGGTCTAGTTTTGCTTAGATTATTACGGGCCAATGCCTGCTGTTTTCGAAGTCTTATCGTTCTTTTCCTTGTTCTTGATATGATAGTTTCTAAACAAGGTACTTTGTGGGTTGGTTCCCTTATATATACATACACATACGTACATATACACCTAAAACTTGTCTAATTAAAATTACAGTTTCTTTCAAGTAAGGAATAAAATATTTTTCCCACATTCTAGATAATTAAGTTGTTTTATAATTATTCTAGATGATAATATTCAGCTAAGACCTTAAAATTATACATTTTTTACTTGGAAAAATGTTGACGACTGTGACATTAGAATCACTCTTCAAGAAACTGGAATAAAGTCTATCGTATGAAGAAGTAGGCACTACACTTATTTACAGTGCCGTAGATAATGAATTTCGTGCTCTGCACTGAATCATAATTTAGTTTCCAGGGAATTTCCTGCTCTCTCCTAAAATCGTTTCATCCTAATTGCTCATTCACTATGTTAAATTTTTTTTTTTGGAAAGCTTAAAGGTTTTATTTATCATCTGAAATGAAATTTACTAGCCGTCAAAAATGCATTAGTTCGTGAAATTAACTATTTCAAATGTTTTCTTACATTTGTCACAGAGACATGCATATATTGCGAAAAGTATTTATTTTTTGTTATAATCTTGCCTAAAACAATTTTAAAAAAATTGTAATATCAGAAACTAAATTTTTAGCATTGTATATTTAGGACACACTTACCTTAAACAAGAATGTCAACTAGTGTTTCAAGAGACCATGCCCGAGCTTGGTGGCACTAAGACTCAGAGTGGTCCCATACAGACCACCCAGCGAACTGGGAATGTAAGCACCCTTCAGACCAGTCGAGAGGAACGTCCCGCCATACTTAGACAGTCCATAGCTGCCGATGCCTCCAAGACCATAAGCGCTGGACGCAAGTCCTATTCCCCCGGTCGCAAGACCCAGTCCTGCGGGAGCGAGTCCAAGGCCTGTCAGCCCTGCAGGGGCGATTGAGATGCCGCTGGCCAGTGCTGGGACGGCGGACAGTGCGACAGATGGCGCAGCAGCGATGTAAGATGGCGCCACGGCGATGGTAGGCTGGGCGGCAATGACTGGCTGGGCGACAGGCACAGGCACGGGCTGCGGCACGGCTACAGGGTACGGCTGCGGCACGTCGACAGGGTACGGCTGTGGCACGGGTACTCTCACCGGGTGGGCCACTGGCACTGGCACGGGCTTATCGACATGGACAGGGTATGGCCTCGGCACGGACACGGGCACAGGGTGTGGTACGGACACAGGCACTGGTCTCGGCACGCTTACAGGGTACGGCTGAGGCACGGGGACCGGCACGGGCCTGTTCACGGTGACGGGGTACGGCTGCGGCACGGGGACGGCGACCGGCTGGTTCACGGTGGTGACGGTGACAGGTGCGGGCGCCACGGCAAGTGGCGCGGGGGCGAGGGCTAAGCCGGCTGTACTGAGGGCGGGGCTGAGAGATATGCCACCCGAGCCCAGCGCGAGCCCGGCAGAGCTAAGGGCCGGGCTGAGAGCTATGCCAGTCGACCCCAGCGCCAAGGCCCCGCTGTAGCCACCGCCGTATGCCGAGGCGTACCCCAGCCCACTGGCCAGGGGGATGGCAGCTGCAAGCCCACCCGTGGCATAGGGCAGGGTGGCGCTAGTAGCGATGGGGACATGGGCGCCTGAAAGTATCCCTCGCTTCTCTACTGCCTTCTGTTGTTCCTCCCCCAGGGTGCCGGTCGCCAGAGCCACCAGCAAGCACAACTGAAATAAACATCAAATACTCGTCATGTATATCGCAGCTGCAGGACATGGAAACATTTGCTATGAGGAAAGTGAAACGGGATATATTGTCTTCCAAGCTTAGTTTAGAAGAGATAATTCAAAGTTAGAGTCGAAACAATCAGTTGCTGCTTTTTTTTGTTTAATATAGTATATCAAGGGCAATGCAAGGAGTGAGGATTTAAGCAGACCTACATGCCTCGGTAAAAATACTGTCTTTGTTCTTCAGCAGTATTAAATTATCATGTCACTGTTAAACTTTGTGGTGGAAAATTCGGTACTAAAAGTTCATACATTTTCCATGTGATAGAATAGTTCAAAAATAAAATTTCGCAATATGCTGACAAGAAGTCTGTTATACATTGCTGCCATTCGTTTACTTCTCCTTCCTAGGAGGAAGTATTATTTTTAGAAGGATTCAAGTTAGGCCCTAATAAATACTTTATTCCTCAATCTATGTAAAATAGTTTAGTAGTCAACTGCTCGCCTATATCATTTTGCTCAGCCAGAAAATATAAAGGTTAATCAAAATTAAAAATTTACACGAAGCCCTGAATAAAAGCTATGTAATCAATTTCAACTGCGGAATTTATTAGTCTAACAATGCATTAATGCATTTTAATATTTGTTTGAAACTATGTTTTTACTGTAGGTTTGTTACTTTCTCAACGTAGGAAGTGATGTATATGACAGAAAATATTGATATAAATAAATTAAGCACGATGGTGAACCATGTTATGTATTGAAATAATATCTGACCTTCGTTCACCATGTCAAGATAAAATCTCCATTAATATAATAATGATCTGGCATCCTGGATGACTGATAGATGTTTCCACTAAAATAGTAAAAAAATATTATATGCTTCCACTCAAATCATGATTAAAACAATCAATTCCGCTACATATTCATTACAGTGGATTTTTACGGCAGTTAGTAGATTTTAAAATCAAGTATCAAAACTATTTTATAAAAATGTCATCCTACTGATTTTGTGGGTAAATTTGGTTAGGACAATTTTTGTTATGGAACTCTGCACATCTGAAAATGTCGTGAAATTATAATCTTATTACATCAATAAATCTAAGGAGCAGGGTTCATGTGAGACATGTTTTGCCGACCTCCCGGTTATAGTGTATATTTTTTATAATTTTTTGTACTGATCTACATTTTTTTTCTAAAATTACTTCCTTAAAATTTATTCCTCAAGATCACATGCCTTGTTAGCTGAACTGCGTGGCTAAAAATTGTGCACTCAGCGATGAATAACTACATAACTAAGTCAAAATACGGAAACGAAATAACGCTATTTGATGAAATTATTTTTGCTAGATTTGTGAACAAATTTTCGCTTGAATGATGAAACTTTAACGAGTTGAGTCATTATATGTTTAAAATGGAATATTTCTCTTTTTCGATATGTGTACGACAAAATATTTAGACTCTAAATTTGGAATAGGGGTGCGATAGTTAATATCTTATACTCTTATTTCTGTTGTAATACCTTTTACTTACAGAATTGTTACATTACTTACTAGTGTTACAAATTTTAACGTGAACATAGGATGAAGAGTTATATACCGTTAAGTATAGAGCAATAACTTACGAACTTTGTATTCATATTCGCTACGTCTACACGATAGAAAACAACAACCATCGATTTGTTACTAAGTCGTAAGAAATTCTTAGTCATTTTTACAAAATCATTCATTTTACATCGGTATGTAGGGTCGCATCACATAACAACGACAGCAGGTTTAATTTTACTGTTCACTTTTATTTGGAATGATATTACGTAATGGCGTAGTATATCACATATGTTAAGATACATCACATATGCGTACGTAACAAAACATTTAAAGAAATGCATGAGAATAATAAATGGAAATAAATTAGAAAATTTTGTATTTACGGGAGGGCACATTATTGAACCGTTCAAATAGTTCTGATTGAAATGGTATGCAAACCGTCTGTCACTTGTTACTCAGAAATTCACTGTCCCTGACACTGTGAATCCAGCGTTCTTCAGATTGTTTTGGAAACAATTTAGTAGAGTTTTAGTAAAATTGTTAAATTAATGTTCTTTTTTTTTTCAACATTGACTCCCGCAGTCGGAGGTCATGATTTTTGCCTATTAACTGGCAAGAATATTAAGAATTTCTTTGAATAATGTGGCTTCGTTCGCATTTAACCCTTTCTAGGAGTTACACCAGTATGTATTTCTTCCAAAATAATGTTAAACAACTTACAGGAATTTCAGGTAAAATATTATTAATATGACCAAAATTTTAATAATTTTGTATTCGTAACAATGCATGTCATAACAATATCAAAACAGTTTACTGAACATAATCAGTAATATTGCTATATTTGATAGGTTATCATTACCACAATAAATAAAACATCTTCCATGTTACTGTTAAGTGTGAACGAATTTGTTAAACAAGCTCTAAAAATATTTACAACTGTCAAATAAAGTTAAATAGCATGTCTTTGGATAAGAACAACGGTTCACCATATGAATCTAACAAAATGCCTCTTACTTCAAACCTAGACGGCTTCGCTTGATTTTTTGCGAGTGTTGTAATACAGAAAATTCAATACCATAGTTTTGTAATTTTTCTTTGTTTGGATGGATTAATAGATCAAAATAATGTCTGTGGTTGGTGGGATAGGACGAACTTTAAAAATTCTACAGTTGTTTAAGTTCTAATTAATCTCAACTTTGAATGAAATTCATTGCTAAGCTATTACTAAAATTATTTTACCATGATATAAGAATGATACCGAAACATTTATATTTGAAATTAGTATTGTGGTTCGCCCAAATTTCAATATTAATATTTAAAAAAAAATATTACTGTTGGAACAGCCGGCAATTATAGCCTCGAAGCAGGTAAACTAGGATTCAGGGTAAAAAACTAATGTTTTTTTTTCTAGCGTGGCGGTGACTTAAATAAATGCTTCTTATGAAGTTCACTAAAAACACTTAACAAATTTCACACGAAATTGTATTACATTAAATTAAAATTACTAAATTTATGATTAAAACATTATTTATATTATTTTATATATGTTTAGTAATATTTATCAAGATACTTCTGATATATTACGAAGCCATACAACACTGTCGAAATATGGGAAACATTATTTGGCTGTTGAACGTGAACTGGCATTTGCTTTCACGAGAAAGCTGGATTTTTAGAAATAATTCTGGTATAGTGAATTTGTTTGGAGGAACTATGTTAACAATTTTTATGAATATGCAATAAACAACATAGGCCTATTTGCTCACCGCTGTTATCTTCATGTTGGTGATTGCTAGCTTCAAGTATAGACTGTTTTGGCGATGTCTACAACTTCTCCAACTGCCTTTATATACTTGAAGCTTTCGAAACGTTCGTATGCGAGACGATATTTCTACAAATGCAAGAATTTCACTTTCACTCCTAGATTTTCTCTACGAGGGCTTTATGTTCGCAGTGTTCCACTACCCTTTAGGTATATCAGGTCTGGCTCCCAGTTTCGTCTTCAAGGAAAACTTCTTTATCGCGTGAAGAGGAGAACGAGGAAGCGCGCGGAAGCTGACCAGCTAACACATAAAACATGTGAAATTTGGTAGCCGAGGCACGGAACTCACCAGCCTTGTAAATCAGCTATAGTTCACTGGGATGCGCTTTCGCCAAACTTTCTGGTCTTAGTAGATCCACAGCGGAAATTTGACGAGGACTGGCGTAGCTACGTAGAGAAATCTCAACCGAAATCCCGAGATTTTCTCGCCACTGATTTCACCCCTGGTATTTTCTTAGTAGCAGGTACGTAGAAAGAAATGCTGCAGCATTAACTTCAGGGGAATTTCTGCTATTAGTTACGCCAGATTAGGAAAGACACAACTGGGATCAGTACTAGTTTTAAATTTGTGTTTAAGACGTAAGTGATTATGTCGATTGGCCAACGCTTGGCAAGTTCTCAGGCTAAACTTCTCTGTATAAAATTTTCTTTTCGATACAAAGCATTGTTTCACTCCAGTCAACTACCGATTGATCAAATCAATAATATTAGTATTTCAAGGGACAAGGTGAATGTTTTATTTTCATTCTCTTCCTCGCTGATACTTTGGAGCTATGCGGACTCCCCTGCTGGAAATGTCGCTGTTAACGTGCAGTGCTACTAGCTTGTTTATGGGCTTTTCCTAATATAAATTGTGCTGTTTTCTCTACGTGTTTACTAACTGGTTTTTCGTCTCAGCCAATGAGAACGAAATACATTATCACGTGACTCGTCGTTTGCAATTTCCTACCGTTCCCTTACGTTTTGGCGGGCAACGAATGATAAACGTAAACGGTACATACATAAACCTGGGGTCTAGCATGGGTGAAACTTGTCTTTATGCTGTACGGCATTAACAAATATGTTATGCTTTCACGCATATAAACCAGTACCGTGTGCAGTGTATCGCACAATCTGTCCCGCAGCACTGCTATTTTATCAGCTCATTTCGATGGCCTTTGACAAGCGCGTAAGAAAACTCGTAGGAAATATCGATCCGTGTGTGGTGGGCTTAATATGACATAAAATTCTTTCTCACGATCGGGAGTTAGAAAACGTGCATGAACTTCTATCATAAACTCCTAATAAATTATGTTGAAACTACCAATTTTGCTGGACATGTAATTTTATAGGCGCCACGTACAGTTTTACTTTTTTTTTCTTCATTCCCATGCACTAATCCTCTTAAGAGTTAGTGGACGGGAAAGGAGATAAGTAGGGCTACGATTTTGTCGCGAAAAGATTTTTGCCCCACTTTGTTTCAGTGCCTCAAGTGCACATCAGCAGTTCTGTTTCAAGGTTATTGGCATTGTGTCTTTGATCAGACACGTCTCTCATTTGACTGCACCAATCAGAATAAGATTATTGTGAGTCTGTACGTCTATAATTTGTCAAGGCAAGTGAGAGTAAAATCATCCAACCACAGACGATGTAGCAGAGCTGAAGGTGTGCACATGACGCATCGAAACCAAATGTTGCAAAACTCTTTTCGCCATAAAATCGCGGCTCTAGTGATAAGTGGAATATAACACGTCCGTCAAACACATAATCACCTCTAGACGCTAAGGACTAAACTAGTGAGCAGTGTCTCCGTAGAATGTATTAATTCAACGGGACTTCAAGCGATGACCCTATAATTTTATTTGTGGAAAGTATGTGGTAAAGTCCAATGCAGGTTTCTATGATTTTGTTTCCTGACTACGGTTGATATTTTCTCGGCTACAACAACGTGAAAAAGTCATTTTTAGCTCTTTTGAGGAGTTTGGAAACTATGTTTTTAATTATCGGATGGCAATTTTTAAATCCTAGGGACACAGAGGTGTGACTTTTTTCGTATATAAATGCATTGGTAACATTTTTATTAGCATACGGGTAAAAATCATATACATAACACGGTACAGTATGGCTCACACGCCCTTAAAAGTTGCAGAGAATAAGTCAGCGCTTGGCTCGATGTGGCGATGTGGCATTTGATACACGCTTGCAGGTCGCCCTTAAATACATCCGTCCCTTTTAAGCCTTTTAGGCTTAGGTAGGCGGCGCCGTTAAGGCTTTGATAGTTAGGTATAGATATTGTGCATTTCTTTACTTCGTATACAACAACCGCAAATAAACAGAAGTTGTTGATTTTCTAATTAAATAGTGTATTCCATGATGCACATCTTTGGCAGTATATGACTCTTGAAAGAAACAATAAAGTTCTGTCAAATGTTGATATAAGTTTCGTTCGGGATAAAGTGAGCACTAAATATTTAACCTTTTAAAAATACCACTAGCCGTTACTGCACATAGCTAAACATTACCGATAGTCACCTTGCTGCTTGTTTGGTTGGCATCAAAATTTCGCAATATAGTTCCGTGTATTTGTCTATTTGAATTCAACAACATTGAAACAAAATCAACCAAAAGCGACATAATTGTATTCTATATAATTAATAAACTTTATTGATCAAACTATATAGGCGCCTACCGACTGCACAAACAATTTTACATGCGCAAACATCTAGTGACGTGTACAGAGAGATTAGATATTTCCCGTCGTTAGCTGTTGTGAGCGGAAAGATGCGAATTGGCTAAAAATATAACTTTAGCAGGTATTTTTTGAGTGTTCACTTTTTCCCGAACCGCCTATACTTTGACCGCAGAGGTAATATTTGACCAACTCAATATACTTGTTTTGGGACCATTTAATGAAGAAATAAACACGTGTAGTTAAATATTTAAACACTTAAGATTGATCCATTCAGATAAAGCCTGACATCTATTTACCAATTGACACTAATTTAAATATTTTGAATCGGTCAATATTACCAGTGCAGTCAAGGTCTCCACTTTTGACAGTTTTATGTTATCTCTGGAAGGGAACCTGTGTGGCAGGACAGTGCTGTCGATGCATAAGCGTTCGGAATAAAGTGAGCACTCAAAAAATCTCTGTTAAATTTCCATTTTTTACCAAATGGTATCTATAGGGCCCGGTAGATTTCGTGTAAAGATTTTTGCCCTACTTTGTTTGAGTGACTTACGTGTACTCCTGCAGCTCAACTTCATGATTATTGGCAGAGTGTTTTCATGCAGAGTCATTATTCATTTGACTGTGTTAATCGGTACATGGTTAACTGTGACACATCACGTCTGTGATTGGCGGGTTTAACCACCACACGCTGGATGTTAAGGCATCCAACCGCAGACCACGAAGCAGAGATGCAGGTGCGCACGTAAGGCACTGAAACGAAGTGCTGCAAAAATCTTTTCGTGAAAACTAGTGGGCCCTAGATATCTAATGTTAGCGAGTGTAAGATAAATTGTGCAGTTAGTAGTAGACTGTATAGTTTGATAATTAAAATTTTTAGTTATATAGAGTACAAAATATCGTCTTCATTTTATTTCAGTATTGTAGTATTTAAGTAAGAAAATACAAGGAACTATTTTTGGTATTTTGCTGCTAACCATACAAGAGGTAGCCTACTGTTACTACAGTTAATGTTGAAAATAACGTGCAGTAACAGCTAATTATATTTTTCGTAGGTAAAATTGTTAGTGCTTGCTTTATCCCGAATGGCCTATAACTGGCATGGAGATATAGGAAGTGGTCAACTCCGCCTGGAGGCACAATAAAGCTGCTGCGTGATCGTCCGGAGACAGGCAACAGGTGGCGCGAGCCATTCTACTGCCAGCTTGTCAGTAAATTACACACGGCCATCTGGGCCGGCCTACGAGAGACAAGGAAGCATAGTTGCTGCCTTATGTAAAGCCTAATTTATATTACCTTCTGCTATACCCATGGGTTGAGATGATGGTGTATTTCTTAAATGTTTTGTGCCAACATACACTTGAAATCTCTGTAGTTATTGCAACACGTATGATTCGGTACATCTGACACAACACATCTGTCTACAGACTAATAACATTACAATAGCGGTATTCTTATTGGATGAGTGAAATAGGGCAACAGCTCCAAGTACAAGCGAAAGCCAGTAATCTTCTGGTAAGCTGAACGTGCATTGAAACTGAGCAAACAGCCAAGATTTATAGCGATAAACCATCATCTATACCCATGAATATAGCACTGGGCATATTAGATTCTGACAAATTTTTTGTTACATAAATGTTTTGTTCCTCCTCGTACGTTTTCACACGGTGCCTAATGGGGTAACAAAGAACTAAAATAAACAATTAATCTTTATTTTAATGAAAGTGGATTCGGAAATGGTGGACTGGACCTCGCCTGCAGAAACGAAATAAAGGATGTGGCAATGTTAGTCTAGCAATACTTTGAATGAAATAAGGTTAGTTTACTCGTGTTATTGTGTGATGTCGACGCCATTTTCAACAAAATAAAAATCAGTCGTGAAATGTTATGGTCATGTGACCAACACAAAGCGGCTACGATTGGACAAAGAGGTTCAAGTGTAGGAATCGAGCAGAAATGCTAACAGTACGATAGAGCATGTTCTATTAGGTTTTTGGACAAAAAAAAAAGGGTACGGAATCTGCTGTTCCCAAAGGAAGGCTCCCTGTGAGGCTGCTGAACTGTGGCTTGCATAGAAGAAGAGATGCTGACAGAGTGAGTGAGAGTGAGTGAGTGAGTGAGTGAGTGGGCTTTACGCCTCGTCTCAGCGAGGTCATTAGAGACGGTGTCACACAAAATTTGGTACAATGACAGCTGGGACAGGAGTCGGCAATAGTCTTTGTTAAGGAACCATCCTAGCATTCACCTGAAGCTATTTCGGGGAACCATGGAAAACCTAAATCAGGATGGCCTGAGGAGGAGACCGAACCCGGGTCTTCTCGAATGCGAGTTCAAAGTGTTACCGCTGTGCCACATCGCTCGGTTTACTAACAGAAAGTGGACATTAAGACTGCTACGGAATTGGACATTGTGTGAGGCCGGTTTAAGAGGCTAACCCTATCGGTTACTCTGCTATACACGGTATTGTGAACACTTTCCAATCCTTGGTTAATTATATTCTAGCCAATTTGTATCATTTCGCAACTTGGTAGTGTAAACATACATTTAAAAGTAATAGACGCAGTGTATGGATATAGCCGTAATAGTAAAATAACAGTTAATCCTTAAATAAATGTTTTATTATTCTCGATAAGGTGGCCTTCAAATGTGACCAATTTAACATTTACTCCTTGTATTGAGATAGAAAACCAAGGTTAATTTACCCTTTTAAACACAAATTAACACACGATAAAAATTGGAAATATATTTTATAGACATATAGGAGAATTTCGCACAGAAGAATAAATTTTACTATTTCTTTTCCCAAGCACCGCAGGAAGTAGGTAACAAATGAAACGCAGTAACGTCTTACATTGATACTAAATTCGATGATAGCTAATCGTCAGTCAAATCTACGTGTATCCTTCCAGTGACAATTTTTGTTCATCTCTGTGCGTCAAACACTGTTATGTAGAGTTTACTAATCTGTTTGTTAATATCCTGAAAACCATGAACAAACAAGTATTTTCATCATGAAAACACACGAAAACACCTTATTTTTTCCCCACGTCTTTTAATTTCTGTACCAATATATTCCTTATCTAAATACAGAACGTGGGTGTCATCGGTAAGCGATAACTTCGAAAAGTGCTTGAGCGCCACCTAATATAGTTTCAAAAGTAAACCCCTATCTATGCTCACGACTGGGCTCCTAGGAAGGCAGTATTATGCAACAACTTTCTCTGTTTAATGTTGAAAACTGTGACGCAGTGTTCATAGTATGGCGACTTAATAGTTTCGTATTTCTCCGGATATTAAATTTGTATGTATATCTATACTTATCGAAGAAGGTTTCCAAAAAGGAATTGCCTAAAGTGGTGCAATAAGGCCGTAATAGAGTGATAATAATAATATTAGGCCCCTATTATTAATAATAAAAATAATAATAATGAGAATATGTGTACAAAACATTGGTATTTAGATATGATGGAGGGCTTGGTAACAGTGTTCTATAAGGTTCATATATTTTTTTAAAGTTCTCAACAATCCTCCACTGCAATGTATTTCCTTTTCGTGGAACCGAACGTTGGCTATACTGTGTGTTTAGTGGTCAACTTGTTCGGTAAGCCCGTAAAAACGCTTGCGAAGTCTCCAGCGGAGAAGTTTAGATAAAGAAAAAATACTGTGAAACACTTGTATATAGGTTATTTTAAAGACAATAAAAAAGTATTCCACATTCAAGAACATGAGAAAAATTTTTATAGTCAGAATTTTCGATCAATATTTATCTGAATTCTTAATATCTTAACTGTTAGAAACTTTTCATAATCTCGAGGAAACTTTCATATTCTGAATTTTCGTCCAATATATTTTTGAATACTTATATCTGCAATGTTACAAACTTTCCATAAATAGTTAAAAGCAAAAAATTTTTTCTATGGCAATTTTATTATTATATTCTACGGGAAGTAAACTATTACTTTTGAGCATAGACTTCCGTTTATACTCAGTAACTGCTAAATCGGTAAGTTTTACTTTTTTTTTTTTTTTTTTTTTTTTTTTTTTACGTCTCGTTGACAATGAGGTCATTGGAGAGAGCTACATACTACTTCACACAAGGAGAGGAGTTTGAAGAGGAATCGTTTATGATGAACGTCAAGGAACCATTCCACAATTCGCCTGGAGTGATTTCAGGGTACCATGGAAAACCGAAATCTGCATGGAATGTGGTGGCCATAGAATCCAAAATTTTCCGAATGCGAATCCGACGTGTTATCATCGCGTTACCTCGCTTGGTTCTACACTGAAGCCCCACGTAACAAAATACCTTCTTGAGACGTGATCTCATTTACTCTATCAGGCAGCACTGGAAGGAAAGTAGTATGGAAAATGGGCGTGGAGTGGGCAAGAAAACAACCTGATAAAAGTTGCCGATGGACCGCATTCACGTCATCGTCGCGGGTTCGTGAAAATTGCAGGTCTGCGAGTGAGTTGCGCAACGGGCGAAAGGCGAGACAATTGGGACATCCCGCCGTGTGCAGCTCTCGAGTGTGGTCACGCGACAATCTGCCGAGAAGACGGCGGACTGGTACATATCAAGAAAGTAGGTCGCGGAAGGAGCCGGTAAGAAGTGTGGTCGCTGGCCAGTATGGGCAGCGTATCTGTTCAGTTAGAGACGGGCAGGTCCGTCGAGTGGTTCGCTCCTAACAAGGCGAACATGACTAGTGTCGTGTGCTGTGAACTGGGACATTCTTTCCAATCAGCGCAAGGCTGTGTTTACGAATTAAAAAAAAATACTCTGCGTAGATTCTTGTGACGCAAGCTCCGATCGCACACATGTACCTTCTTTGTTGTTTACACCTATGACTCAGGATTTACGTAACAGCACTTAAGTTCCAACCTATAAAAATATAAACATGAGCCTGGCTATATTCACATTCTTCGGGTACTTGTGTCATAACTAAATCAAAACTCATTTTATTGAGTTTGCTGGTTAAAACTCTGTAAACGAAAAAAAATATCCCCTTTACAACATGTGGCATGATCCGTTTACCCACACGCCGAGAACATTTTTCGTTTGTTTCCTAACACAAACTTAAGCAGTTTTATTTTACACTTAACGAAAGCCGAGCAGAACGCCCTACCTGCTATGTAGTACTATGAGGTAGCAGTACACTATTAAGTGGTCATGTTTGTTAATGATATTCTTGCGGACATAGTATCATACTGAGCAGCCCTTCAGAAGTGCAATACATTATTACAAACGTTAAAAAAATATTTTTTTAGTAACAATTAAATAGTTCCTTAAATATGACGTAAATTTTTTATTTATTCATGTAAATGCTATTTTTAAAGATTGCTGACTTACCAAAATATAACATTTCGTATTCATTCCTTAAATTATAAGTTACAGAATTATAATATTTTTTTTTGCCGCGTGAACACGCTTAAGGGCCGATGAGGGTAAATTGAGATAAAGAGACAACATAGCATCCATGCCAGAGCGAGGTCTTGCCGTAGATGGCCGCCTAACCGACGACACTATGCAGGCCGGCATCTGCAGCTAGGAAGGTTAATTAGACGTTACGTCTCGTCGACAGCGAGGTAATTCGAGACGGCGAAACAAATTTTATGTAGAGGAAAACGAAGCTGTGATAAGGTAGATATAGGCGATTCGGGATAAAGTGAACACTCAAAAAACTCCTGCTAAATTTATATTTTCAACCAATTCGTATCTTTCCGCGCGTAACCATTAACGACGGGAAATGTCTAACCACTCTGGGCACGTCACTGATGTTTGTGCGTTTAAGGTAAATTGTGCAGCCAATAGGATCTTATATACTTTGATAAAATAAAAATGTATTAACTATGTAGCCTTAAACACACATATGTTGAATTCATTACATTTATTTCAGTATTGTTGCATTTAAACAGGAACATACACAGAACTACATACGGCAATTCATTACCAGCCATACAAGTAGTAAGGTAACTATTATTAATGTTAAATTATATGTAGTAACATCTAGTGAATTTTTTAAAGGTTAAATCTTTAGTGAACTCTTATCCCGAGCGACCTATACTGTGACTCGCATCAAGTGTTGTATCACTACTACGCGTAAGGCACTGAATTGCTTTCCATATTTTACATCGTACATCTGTTACTAAGAGACGACTCCGTAGAAAAGTCCAGCGCACTACTGTACTTTGGTTTCGTGTACAATTTTTACATCCTGATTCACTTTATTTTTTACAACGCAGGAAACTCTCATCGCAGCTTGTATTAACGTGATGTTTTGAAAACACCAATATGAAAGTGTAAATAAAGTCGCACTGTAAAAGTAAAACAGTCACAACTTAATTAAATATGAACTTGAGTTACAGTCATTATGAAATCTAGCATTCATTGTTTGTTCAGAAAAAAAATGAAGACTCGGTACCTTGGTCAATAGTTTCCTTTCAGATACTACTATTTTTCTGCTACTTTTATTTCATATTAACAAATCAATTTAAGTGTCAATCAAAGTACAATCTTATTGTCCTCGCTTCATCAAATTGATTTTTTATATTATTATTTTAGACAAAGTGGTCGTCGCACTTTATCGCAAACCACGTACACAAATTTTTCAAACGCAGTATGCAATTTGGTTTGGTACATTTAAAGACCAACAACGTTGTTATAATGTACGCGAGTTACGCATTTTGCTCATTTTGTACAATTATATAGCAAAATTATAAAAGCAGTGTTTGCAATCGTCATTTAGCAATATGTATTTTACAATAAGTTATAAGGTATCATAACATTGAGCAAGTTTACAAAACTCTCTCTCTCTCTCTCTCTCTCTCTCTCTCTCTATATATATATATATATATATATATATATATATATATATATATATATATGGATGCTGATATACATGTATACATGGGATAAATAAACTCCGACACTTTTTGACCGATCACCATGAAACTTGGCATATGTATGTATTCGTTCGTGTAGATTTTTCTGTCACCCTTACTCGCCAATTCATCACTAGACGGCACTCAAGCGCCACTATAGAACTATCATCTCGTGGGCTAGGAAGGGGGAAGTTTGTTTGTTGCAAGTGGAGCAGCGTCCATTTTTATGTATACACTGCAAGATAACGTCTGCCGAGTTCTCCTAGTATTACATAAATCATAAAATTGCTTCTCCCACAAATTATTATTTTTTTACTCACGGCGCAACAACTGCAACTATACGACGTGTTCCCTTATAGTAGATAAACATACCGTGGTTCGTCAACAGACGCATATTTATCGCATTATGTTACACATTTGTTTAGACTACGCCTGGAAGGCGAACGTCGTAACAACCTGCAGCGTGGTTAAAGATCTCTCCGCGGGACAATTACCGCAGCGACTCGGCCAGGAAGCTCGTTTCCGCCTGTCAAACGACAGGTCGCAACCAAGCTCGTAATAGTAAACACTGCTATACTCTCTCTCTCTCTCACACACACCTGTCGCTTTCCCTCTCTTTATTTTCCCTCACTCTAGTTTCATTAAACGGCTCGTACAAGTCCTTCCGGAAAACACCCACGCAGTTGTGAGCTGGTTCACTTGAGGCAGAGCACTTACTTTACATAATGCAACGCCTTAAGGGTGTTAAAGTGAAAAAAAGCATAAATTTTGTTTTTACTGCATAGAATTCATTTTGTAGACGTTACTTGTGACTATATTTTCAACTTGTTAAATTAATTTAGTTCTCATATAGTCTTCTTGTTACGACACGTGAGGAAAACTCAAAATTTGCAAGTTATGGGAACATAGAATTAACAAAAATCAACTTACTTTAATGAAATAATTTATTTTGATTAATATGATCAAATATTATTGACCGTGAAATTGAATTTCCTTTGTATTAAATAAATCTGAATATATCGACAGTTTTCATTATTTAAAATATTTTTTGAAAACACACAAGGAAACACTGTTGTTTAATTCTAAGTCTTTTAGTATCTGAAACATATTGTTTCACTGTTAGTTATTTTATTCGAGTAAGTCACTTAGATTTTATTACTCCTGTGTTTCCGTAAGTTGCAAATTCTGACTTTGACATGCTGCTAATATGGGAAATCACGGTAGTTACAAAAATGTTTCAAGTGGAAAATGTTGTCACAAGTACCGACTGTAAAATAAAGGCTATGTCCTATAAATATAAAACTATGCAGCTTCGCCTTTTGAACACTCTTTTAAGAGATTTGTACTGTAAATGTTGTTTTTTATTTTTAAACTTGTGTTACAGTAAAATGTTACTATATCAATACACTTCCTGTCGCATAATATACATTTGAGAGTTTTAGAGAAAACATTTAACTAAGGCCGTATAACATATATTACGCCAAGTACATAAATAATATAAAAATAAAATTGAAGCTAATGCGGTTCTTTCTTATGGATATTAGGAAAATGGATACGTGTAATGTCTTGAGGTATACTGAAAAATTTCAAATTATATGAGACAAAAAACACGTGTTCTGTATCGGGCGTCCTGAAAGTGTAAGTGATCGTAAGTCGTCAGAACGCATCACGAATGCCGTTGCAACTACCCGGCACCATGTGCACTTTAGCAATATTTCTGTTTTCATTCACCAATTACTTTAAGGTGGCAGCCTGGATGAACTTTTGCTTACACTTTTTTAGCCGAGAAGTCCGGAAGCTGTAAGCACATCACGCCTTACACGTTATTCTAAGCGCAAGTTATTGAACTAGCGTTCAATATTTTCGCCGACAACTCGTCTCTATGAGACATTCATGGTGACGATAAGATTTTCTGACGTAATATTATTGATAGACGATAATTAAATGAACTCTTATAACTTGTAAAAATACTGAGCGAAAATTTTATTCCCAACAATGACCTAAAATATCCATCATTGCAATTTTAGGCAGATTATCAAATAAGCTTTAAAGATAAATGGGGGACCTGAAATCTGTGTAAAAACATGTAACTTTCCTTAAGGCCATGCTCTTAATTTTCTACTGTTTTTGTGATAATTATTTTTTTAAACTTAAACGAGCAGATATCAAAACGCTATCTGAAGTATTGTTTAAAATGGGTTTTGGCGCGTTAGCTAATTTATTTTCGTATTAAAAGTCTATTAACCAAAATTTCGTTTATTACATCCATAAATAAAACCATAGTATTTACTAACATGAAAAAATAAATCAGCCAACATGCCGAATACGATTTTAAACAAAATTTGCCAGACGTATTTTAGATATCTGCTCTCACTTAGGAGATAAAAATTAATATCACTAAAAAAGTAGAAACTAGAGAGCATAACCTTAAATGATATCCCTAAACGGATGTCTCTAACGTACACTGTGTAATTTTCGAATACGTTTGTATCGCCTGAAGCTCTGTCCAACATGCGGTGGCATCAGGTGGCCACCATATTATAGGCATTGACCTTTAATAAATGCTTTTGCTATAATATGTTTATTTATTCACAGTACGCACTTGAAAGACACGACGTGTAATATAAAGTGCCCAGCTGTTTACAAGCGAGGAAATATTATGTTAAAGATGTTTAACGTGAATCCAAGGTAACCTCATACATTCCATACGTGGTCTGCTAGAGAAACTCAATAGGTACCTCGGCACGCTATTTGCGTGCCAGTGATTTGAGTATACCCTTCCCCTGGAAATCAAAGACTGATAATTCAGAATGTATGTTATTTAATTTCAAATTAGATAATGTTCATGACGTCAGCATGAGGATAAGAATATTTAATATGATTTCCAAGGGTTGGATACCAGGATTACTTAGAATGGAAAATAAGCGACTTAAAGTTAAGGGCAATGTCGCGAAAGTGTGTATTAGATAAAATGATGCGTCGTGACCGTACTTAATTACACTAACTAGCGAACAGGATAAGGTACCAGACTTATTACCAAACTAGGTGAGTTTTCTGGCAGACATTTTAGTAGGTGACTTCCAAGATGGGTAGAAAATGGGGGCTGAGTTTGTGACGGAGTGTAGTGTGCGGCTAAAAGACTGAGCTCACTTGACTTCTGCTTCTTTGGCGCAGTATCCTGGGAGGAAATCTCCCGATTCAGTGGATGGCAGACGTCCGCCCTTGCGAATGATGTCTGCAGGGAAGATACCTAGTTGAGCTCCGGCCCCTGGGTTCTAGACAGCAAATTCAGACTCGGAAATTGGCCTGACATCTTCTTCAGCTCCGGCGATGTAGTGGAAATCCCCAATCGACCTCGGATAAGCCTCTTCCTACCGACGATCATCGGCGTAGGTGGGCAGTGGAAGTTGCGACTTCTCGAAGTTCCGAAATCCGACAAAATTTCCAAATTTATGCTTTATCCTATCCAAGCATCTGACCAAACTACCGGAGATTCAGTTCCAGGACATTTTTAGCTGAAATATTCTCTTCTGTCGTTCTCAACCCAATGTCTTCGCAGCTCCATCAAATACGTCATATCTTGGTCGCAGCTCGAACGTATTCTCCCCTTTTCTTTAATAACATTTTCTTCCTTAGTCCAAAACGTTCCAAACAAACTTCCGTTTTTTTTCACACAGTTGTCTCGCCTCCGTCTCGTTATTACACATAGCACACCTAGCTTTGGGATCGATTCTGGCCCTTAACCTGGTCACTATTCTGATCAAATCATAAAACGCTACGTGAAGTAATGAGAACCTTGGAAACCATATTTCCTCGGATAATACAATATTATACAGTCATAAAAACAAAGCACAATGTTAAAAAAACTTCGTGGCTCGGTATGTCTATGGCCAAAAATAAATACAAATCATATGTGAACTGGCCTGCAAACAACCACTAAATTATTATATCTGTAGTATAAGTCGAATCCTATATTACGAGTGTTTACGTGCTAAAAGATGCTAGAAATATCTGTAAGCAAAAACTTAAAAAAAAAAATGTCATCCTATAGTTGTAAAGTTTAATGTTTATGCAAAACAACAACAGCAAACATCAACTATTTACAGCTGCCTTTTACGAAAGCGAGCGGAAATAAAATGATAGGGTAATTCTGGTCGCCTTCGTAGGTAGGCAACAATTGGAGCAGGAAAGTACACAGAACAGTAGGTCTACCGGCGTTCAGTAGTGGAACTGTAACCTAGAATAATGCAGTCTGAGTATTAAAATGTCAATAAACCTTCTAAAGAAATTCACTCTTAAAATTATTACCATTGTACTAACTAAGTTTAGAAATATGGCACAATATCAATTTTAAATTGTGTAATTTGACCCGTTTAGGAAGGTTTCGCGGAGTAAAGGAATTTTAACCCTGCCATATTTTATTTTACACGGACGTGCCCTACTAACCCAGTATATTGGGCGCAAGTGATCAAAATATGAGTAACGTAATTGGCTTCAAGTACCATAACCAAATTAAAATACTTCATATGTACACTGTGAAAATTTTTCTACGCCGATTTACGGAATTTCCGGTAAAAATTTCTCCAGATACCTCCGTGAACTCACGGAAACTTATTTCCTTGCCCAACAGAAGTTTCCGTAAAACATTTTCATCATACGGAACTGAGGCATTCTTTCATGTCTATAATGCTGCAGTTGCATTTATACAGATTTTGCAGATAAACCTGTGATGTTGTTAAAATATATCCGTAATATTTACAGATCTATAACTAGAGCCCGGTAATTTTCGCGAAAAGAATTTTGCAGCACTTTGTTTCAGTGCCTTACGTGCGCACCTGCATCTCTGCTTTGTGGTCAGTGATTGGATGTCGTAACACCCAGCGTGTGGAGGTTAAACCCGCAAATCACAGACGTGATGTGTGACAGTTATCCGTGTACTGATTGGCACAGTCAAATGAATAACGACTCTGCACAAAAACACTCTGTCAATAGCCATGAAGTTGAACGGCAGGTGTGCACGTAAGACACTGAAACAAAGTGGGGCAAAAATCTTTTCGCGAAAGCTACCGGGCCCTATCTATAACCCATACATTTACGGATTTTATTTTCTGTGCAAGTGTCTGCTTACTTCTGGAGATATTACGTATGATTCCGTAGTGTATATTTAGTATATATATATCCGTATTTTATTTTTACGGACACTGTTTCCGTTTATTAACTATACAGTTCCGTTAAATTTATAACGGTGTATTTCATGTGTTGCCAAAAGGTCACAGGAATATTTTAGTATGTTACTAAGGTGTACTGAACAACAGTTGCTTAAAACTTTTACGAACATTAAGTGGTACTGTTAAAAATAATTTTCGTTGTTTAACGGTGAAGTGTTGGTGAAAAGTTCTCCAACAGTGTCCGTTAATTTACGGAAGGCAACTAGCTTCACTAAAGGAAACTCGCTTATTTATGAGACATGTTTAGGATGCCGGCACAATAATGCAAATGGGATTTTTTTTAAGTTTCTTCTCGCAATTTTATGTATGTTTAATTAATGAAACAAAATTATGTATAACTGTGTTACAAAATAATGTTTCCGTTAATTACACAGACATTACCGTAAAAGTATCCGTAATAAAATCGAAATTTTTAACAGTGTACAGGCAGTCCATAGTAGCACAGTTGTCAATAGATTATGGTAAACACAGATGCAATTTTGTTTTTAACTGTGTGACTGTAATAACTGCCAATACAAAACAACATTCACGTAAATTTTTATAGTTTTCCATCGATTTCGTCATACGTGGTTCATCATAATAAATACAAATAACTACGATACAGTAATTTTTAATTTGTTTTTATTTATTCTAGGATGGCAACATTTCATTCAACAGGCAAGAAGATAAAATATATTTTGGCTTCAGTAGTAATTACTTCTTCGAACATCGATAATGCCATTTTCACCGATTGTTTATTGGGCGATTCTCTACTGTCCGTTTTTCTCCTTGACTGGTCTAATACGCATTAAATTATGTATATATTATCTTTAGTTAAAGAGGTATTAATTTCGTATTCTTTCATTCTCTGTCAAGTTTGGTAGAATTACGTAATTAACCTTTTTTTTAGGTATTTTTCAGTCAATTTAAAGGCACTTAGCACGTTTTGCAACTACAGTGCTAGCACATACGAATAATTATGTTGTTATTCTTAATAAGTAGAATCAGTTAAATAGCATCTGGATCAAATGTACGTTTGTATCACTCCACGATAGTAAAAATCAAATAAAAAAGTTAAAAAAAAGTAGTTATAGCCACAATATACACATAATGAAAATATTTGGCAGTAATTACTTAGATGTTTAATTGATTTAATCCTCAAATACCGAAGCTGTATTTGCAGGGGAGCAGGTGTGAGTTCCACGCTAGACGCTTCATTTATGGCTCTAAGCCAAGTCGGAAAACAACAGGTGCAGCCGTCGGCTGGCGTTCGCTCTTTGATTGACAGCAGTGTTTTGTAGCCGACTACAAAAGAACCAGCAGCCTGCACTAAATGATTCACGTGACTAAATTTGAAGTACGACGCTGACATTTCGTTCTCCTTGTAGAGTGCAACAGGGTTGTCCAAGACTTCGTGTCTGGCTTTTCCTGGACACGTGTTAGTCTACTATAGGTCGTTCGGAATAAAGTGAGCACTTAAGATTTAACCTTTGAAAATAAAATCACTAGTCGTTACTACATACAATTCTACATCAACAGTAGTTACCTTACAACTTGTATGGTTGGCAGCGAACATCTGACTGTAGTTCCGTGTGTTTTCCTATTTAAATACGACAGTGCATAAATAAAATCAGTTGAAATAGACATATTTGTATTTTATATTATTAATCAACTTTCTTTCCATTAAACTATATAGGTTTGTACGAAACCTCACAGTTTATTATAAACGCTCAAACATCAAGTGACGTGTCCAGACAGGTTAGATATTTCCTGTCGTTAGCCGTTACGTGCGCAAATATTCGAATCTGATGAAAGCAGAAATTTAGCAAAGCTTATTTGATAGATTTATTTACTCTGAACTGCCTGTACAGGATTTTTAACATCAAAAATATTCTTTCAGTTTTAAAAAGAGACTACGACACTAGTATCCTAAATTATTACATGTACGTTACATGATGAGCTGCACTTAAAATGATGATCATTTATTTAGTGCACAATTTACGTAGCTATTCGTAAAAAGTAAAGCTCAAGGATGTTGATATAAATATACATTAATGATAAAAACAATCAAAATATCCAGCGACACTAAAATAATTTTCTGCATTTTTGATATGGCAACTTATATATTTCGCGAAGATTCACACAAAAAATTTCACTATGAACAATAATCGAGAAATCTTTACGTAACTGTCTGCATAATCGTGATAAAACATCTTAAAATTGATTTTCTATATGGGGTAACTGGTTTTAATCACAAGAGATTAAAAAAGTTTTTGCAAAAGAGTAATTAAAATGTGGAAAAAAAAAAAAAACTTAAATATTTGGTTAAAATAGTGACATAAAAATTCGTTACATAAAACAAAATGTTGAGTTTTCAACTTATAATGGTTTGATACGTTATCATGTATGCCAAGTTAAATATTTTCGTACTGTAGTGATTCATATCACATAATAATTCACTGCTTCTTCACTGTTAATATTTTTACATTATCGTTGAACTGTTGTAGTTTTAAACCACTCATTACCAAACGACTTCAATTCAGTGTTTAATGTTTGTTTTTATGGCATACATTTCACAAGCTCTGTTGTCAATAAGCTTACACACACTGTCACTTCGCAGCACTCGAAATCAGATAATTATCAGCAAGAACCTGTGTTCATTAAATATTGCCACCGCGGCAAATATTAGGAAGCCAGCAGTTAAACTAATTAGAGATTGTTTTAACGGAATTGTCAATTTTTCGCAAGTGTTGTAAAATAAAATCTTTTTATCTGCACAAAAAATTAATATTGAAATTAAATATTTGGTTTAACCGTTAATGAATAAACGCAGCCTTGTCTCGGGCTTATATAATGCGTGCATTAACAGTGAGTGACATACTGTTAACACTATGCATAAACATAGGAACACAAGTATATCTCTTTACCACAGTTTCAAGAATCTTTTCTCGTTTATATTAATTTCCAAAATTACATTTAGTATTGAAAACCACTTTACTAACTTCAGACGTCCAAATGCCAGCCATTAATCTTTCCTTCATTCAAAGCCACTTTCTACATAATTTTCACTATTTTAAACAGTGACACTTTCTTCCACGGTTTTCACGTTTTTAAGAGAAAGTTACTGGACGGAAAAGCATCCATAGGAAGCGGAAGTAAGGTTTGCGTTAAAGGCAGCATTATTTTATGCAGGAATTTCTTTATCTCATTTGTCCCTCGATTCCAGAGGAAGAGGTACTTATTTGATGTCTCCCCTCATTATTAGTTTATATCCATAGAGATCATTATAACACATTCGCTGTTTTAGAGATGCCTAAGTGTTTGGTGGGGAGCAGGTGGAAGGGTTAATAGTAAAATATGGCAAAACTGCTTCCGGCTCTGCCTGTGCTGTTTACATGTAACGAAAACCATAAAAAAGTATAAAATAATTTGTATATGACATTTCGATCATTGTATTTTAATACTCCGCACATGCATCGTGGTCATGGACTTAGAATACTGCTGGAATAGTGATATTTCAAAGGACCACTAAAAATACTGATTATTTTTAGGAATTTTACTTCTAAGGATACATTTACTAACTAATGAGGATCACTCACTGTGTTAAAATTAACCACTGGTTGCTGTTTGCCGATTATCGGTTAAATCGTGACGACTAGGAAACATAAATGTTCTTACCATGAGGTTATAGTTTAATCATGACATAAATACGATGCATATTACAAGATATAATAAAACCACGCATCCTTTGCTCAGTAGTCCACAACTGTTAAGTATTGTAAAAATGGTAAAATATCGGTATTTCGCTGCAAGCATCGGCATCTCAGTTTGTTGGCAGCATTGAATGGATGTGAATGTGCACATGAAATACAACTTAACTCACACTTTATAATAAACACAAATACAAGTTAGCTGGAAGGCGTGTAACCGACGTACAAGTTAAGAATTTGAGACGGAGGGAAACTGGTACAATCTTTTGACTACACAACACATGCTTTAGGAAAGTTTAAACGTTCGGTGAAACATAAGTTCATGCAACAAACTAGACGCATTTTTATCCCGGAACAAAATACAGCCATGACTAAGAGAGCGAAAGTCTTCAATCGTGAAATGTTAGGTGACAAAAGATTTTAAACTTAAAAAAATGAAATGGAATATAAGATGTATTGTTTTATGCATGAATTGATGCGAATTTATCGGTATCTGGGTATTCGGTGAGCACGGAAGCAAACTACGGTATATTATTAAATACAATACGCATTCAATGTTGGCTTCATTAAAATTCTGCATGTTGCAATATGCCAGATTAAACAGACTGTTAAGACACACTGCATTATAATAACTAACCTTGTGGTCAGTAAGATTGGCTTTAAACTCATAACCTTAATTTATATGTATATTTTATAATTTTCAAAACTGATTTTCTGTGTAAATTATTTTGCGACTAAATACCAGTCAAAGTGTTAGTTGAAGTGATATTTTTGACATATTATGTGAGAAAACAATTTGTTGTGCAATAAACAAGTTGGAGGTTTCACAAATTTTAAACTTATCATATTAAAATTATATAAATGAATATAGGTCACGCTGTTAATATAAATCGCTTTCTTCTAAAAGTCTAGCAACTTTCATGCTATCGCTTTCTATAAAATATTTATTGTTTAGAGGTGTGGAATCCAGAATAATTTTTGCACCTTATATGATGTCATGTGGTCTAACCTTAATTAAGTACGTGGTTTTCTGTCTGATCTCTTGATTAATGCTCATTATTTTAAATGCAATCCTTACCACGTCGACAACATAAAACAACGAAATTAAATTAATGACAAGGAACAGGCTACTGTGTGCATAATTCACTTCACTATACATCACTATACAACTTGTGTTGTGTTGTCTATTGCCTTGTGTTTGTTGTCCACTGTTTAGTGTGTTTTGTCTATTTCCATCTTCTTTCATATTGGGAATCTGGTTCTATATTTGTGTCTGTCTTATTTGTCTGGGTGTTGTTGTCACGATATTCGACTGAATTCTATCCCCAGAATTCTTTGTTGTCTATAGTATTAAAAAAAACTCACAAATCCTTTGGGATTGCATATATTCTATTTTTGTGTGTGTTTTATATATATATATATATATATATATATATATATATATATATATGTTCGTTGTTTCTTTATTCGTCATTCAACACAGGTTTGACCAGCAAAAACATGAGCAATGGCGTACGTCCACAAACCAATAAATTCTCATTGTAAATTCCCATTGCAACAAACATTTAAAATCTCAACGCTTGAAATAGTGTTACTCCTTGCGTAACAATTCGTATTACTATGAGTAAAAGACTCACGTTAATTTAAATACATAAATTTTCTGATTTCCCAGAACTTCATATTTTACAGCACTGCACTCATATTTTATTAATTTAGATCAACTTTTTAGGGTTTCATGTTTTACAAGATACCCTTTCCTTTTTGGAAACGCTATCATTAGGGATTTCAGAAATACAGTAAACATAATAGGGCGTACACCTGTATTACATTAGTAAGAGCAGTAAACGTATTGCTGCACAATATTGTATTTCTATTTAAATACCCAATACTTATTTAATTCATGATGTCACAAATATGACTTGCGGCATATGACAGAAGAGTGAGACAACGAAATTCAACAGCTTAAAAAGATGTAAAATTTGATGTAATGTTTCATGATATTTTAATATTAGCACAGCCAGTTTTAGAAAATTTTATTAATCGAGATTAATATAGCATAAAATAACTGTAAATGATTACTCGCAAATGCATCCATTTTACAACATTCTTCCATCAACAATATTCTAACATTTACTTTTTTCAAGTTGTTTGAACAAAATCGCGATACGACTCCTCTGGTATATAGTTGCCAATAATAGCTGCAATGACATTTCAGAGTAACTCAATCCAGGACGCTCGATATTAACTATACCTATATCATACACTATGAACTGTAGTGCCAAAATGGTGCAATTTCAGACATACATTCATGCAATATTTTTTTGTTCCTTTAGATGCGAGGATTTTCCCCCAAAAATACTGTCGTGCCATTTCGCACTATCCGGTATATTTAGAGCCCACGATTTTTCGCGAAAAGAATTCTTCAACAGTTTGTTTCAATCCTTTACGTGCACGTATGAAGTTCTGCTTCGTGGTTATTGGTAGAGTGTATTATTGCACGGATTTGGCTCATTTAACTGTGCCAGCAGGAACAAGGTTACTGCGACACCACACGTCTATGATTTGAGGATAGAACCCTAGACGTTGAGAGTTACAAACAACCAATCACTGACCATGAAGCGGGGCTGCAGATGTGCGCATAAGGTATTGAAACAAACGATTGCAGAATATTTTTCGCGAAAAATCGTGGGCTCTATGTATATTTAAACTTATACCAATTTATGTGTGTGACTACAATTCTTCAGAAGTGCTTGGTTGTGAAGTAAAAAGTTTATATCGACATTTGACGATAATTCGACATTACGTTTCTGGTTGTCGCAGAACATTCACCACTTCCCATTATCTTAGAAGTTATATAATATTCTGATAAGAGGTTGCCGACATGATGTATTAACGACGATACTTGTAAAGTTGTAAAATACAAAATGTTGATGACAACGTAGCTAAAGAGGTAGAATGTGTGAGTAAACTTCAAGGATAAGCTGAAGAAGGTCATTGTCATTGGTAAGAGAAACCTGTTTATGCAGTGTCTCAACTTTCCAGCTATTAATCCCGTGACAAGCACAAGATAAATTACTTGTACAAGCGTGTCATAATTCGCGTGATTCAGCACGTGGCCCTGAATTTAAATTCTCGCACGCACAAGCCCTCTGCTGACTAACGTGATTTTCTTTACATCCTAAAAAAATACAGTTATTCCGTATCTGTGGAAATAACATACACAAAAAACATGGTACGAGTAACATCTTCATAATGTCACGCACGTAAACTAACTGCTAATTTTATAGTCATCCATTTCAGCAAAAATAAATGTCCTATAGCTATGTATCACATTGTACCAGGCGTACGTAGACAACGAGGGCAATAAAATTTTCTAGAATTTTCATATTATTTTTATTGCTAACATTCAAAGACCTATAGTGAGATTCTACAATGAAAAGCCTACAAAAGTTACTGAAGGAATTTTTGTGAGTTGATGTGACGAGGCACATAGAGCACGTCAAATTCACGCTGTTATTTTATAGACAGCTGTTATAAATGCAAATTTTGATTGATATGTTCTTATTGTATGAATAACAAAATAAGGTAAACAATTATAACGGAATAATACCTATATTTCGTGCTGCATTCTTAACAAATCAAGAGGGACAAACATCGTGTGATAATTAACGAAGGTTCTGCAATTTATAATGCGCAGAATATGAAATAGGAGCTTGCTGGTAGGCTAAGGCTCCGCTACAATTGATTTAGCACAGAAAACAGCACACGCATAACACAGAACACTCGCACAGCACAGAGCTGCAAACTGCAATTGAAACAGCACACGCACAGAAACAGCGAATGTTGTTGTTAAAACGAAAATAAGCTGCACTGGTAAATAATACATGTGTGTGTTGGTATCACTGATTCTGAATGTTTTACTGTTACCGCCTTCCGTAAATAACATTTTAAAATTGAGTGAACTAATTTCCTTAAAATTGCAGTAACTGTTACAAACCTTGAAAACTATTTCATTTCGAACAAATCAATTTACTAACTTCGGCGCGAATTTTTACAAAGGGTAGTCAAATTAGTTCCCATTTTCACCCGAGTTTATTTTCTTTTGAATCCGGTGGTATCCATGTTCTGATTGGCTACGCAAGATGCTCTGTGCACAGGATATAGCTAGAGCCAGTGATTTTTGGTGAAAAGAATTTTGCAACAATTTCTTTCAATGCCTTGCGTGCACACCTGCACCTGTGGTTCGTGGTTATTGGCAGAATATAATAGGGCAGAGACGTGGCTCATTTGACTGCATCAACTAGAACAAAGTTACCGCGACACCACACGTCTGTGGTTTGCGGGTAGGACCCCGAGACGTCGAGAGTGAAAAACTTCCAATCACTGACGGTGAAGCAGAGCAACTGAAGTGTACATAAGGCATTGAAACAAATTGTTACAGAAATTTTTTCACAAAAAAATATCACTGGCTCTAGATATAGCCCAACTTTCTGTGTTCCGATCCCGTGCTATTTTGCTGTGCGCGTGCTAATTTGTAATCATAGCGCATCCCACCAACTTTCTGTGCGTGTGCTATATTCTGTGCTAAATCAATTGTAGTGCAGCCTTTGCAAACAACGTTTTATTGTCTAACGTATGAAACAACATACAAGCTCATTAAATTTAAATACGAGCTTTTGCCGGAAATTGTAGCAAATTTAACAAATATTTTCCAATAAAAAATGTATGCACCGAAATATTGGTTGAATATGAAGTAAAATAGAAACAAATACATAACATTCAGCTTTAGTTCAAATAAACTTAAATTAGAATAAAACTGTTAATTGCGAACTGTTTTAAACTGTTTTAACTTGCCAATCCAAAACACAGTTTATGATAGATGTTATGCTAAAAATGACTCTTCACAAATAAACACCGCCAATAACCATGAAGAAGTGCTGCAGGTGTGTATGTAAGGCACTGAAACAAAGTGGAGAAAAAATATTTTCGTGAAAACTCCGGTTCCTAATTATGTCAGTTTCACGTGCGACTGCTTAACGGCGTTTGGTCACTCTATCGCGGACTTTTTAAATTAGTGACCAAAAGCATTCAACGTGGAAGGCAACGACATTGTCGGCCAACATGAGGCATCGAATAAACCTATTGACATTGTACAAAAGTTCTTCAGTAGACACCGCCGTGGGCGATTTGGTTTTTTTTTTTTGTATCTTATGTCGGGAATTCGGCACACGTTTTGTGTTTGTATTGTTCTTGAGTCTTCTAGAAGTTTCATGTTGTCTTGGTTATTGAGTATTTTTTTAATGGTGGTGTTTTAGATTCTTGGTTCTTGTTGTTGGATATGGGCATACCAAGCCGTTGACCATTAAATTCATAAAAAAAAAAAAATCGAACAAACCTACTGCCGTTTGTTGTCTTAGACATCTAGCAGAAAATAACTCGAGCTTAACACGTATCTTAGTAATATTTTTTTTCTTTTATGCTCCCTGGTCTGTATAGACGGACGTATATCTGGGTCGAGTTTGGTCGACGCATCATCTTGTCGACAGGGCCGATTGCTCGCTGTTCAGCCCTGGTTACGATCACATGAAGGCCTCTAGCATAATCCTCTCTCCTCACACAACCTGTGCCATTTCCAGTTCCGCGGAGCTTCTGTAAATAAACAGGACTTCGACATTTTACTACCAGGCCCGGCCTTGAAAACGACACGTCATGCAGCAGACTACGTCAACGGGCACACATGCAGGCGCTCTAATATTCTACACTGAATATCTTGGATGTAAATACCTATAGGTGGTTCAATTTAGTCTGAGCACTTCCCAATACCTACAGAAACAAATATATGTATAGGGGTTATACAAGTAAAGTTTTGGTAGTTGTGAAATGTTTACACTAGTTTAAAGTTACATGGGAGTTTTGTATTTAATACAGTAAAGATGGCGGCATAGTGGTTCACAGAAAATTATAAGCAGTTGTCAATTTATCCTGAACAGACTATACTTTGTTTTAAGAAAGCGAATTTCGTAACTGATAGCACCCGGCGTTTTTTCAACGCTCGGTTACGCGTTCGAATCCCAAAAAAGTAAATTATCTGTGAGTTGTAATCAATATGCAGAAACAGCGACACATATATCTTAACGTTAAAAATAATATTATAACATTATCAACTGATTTCTTTCAAACAAAGTAACCAACGTTTTGTATTGAAGCCCTTTGTAAAGTGAGAAATTGGTGTCTAAACTGATTTTGTTTTACGTTTAAGACACTGCCAATACACATTAGTTTATTGTATAATTTTTTTTTGAAATTCTCAAACTTTTTGTGTATTAATAATTATTTTTGTAGATTTTGAGAGAAAAGTATGTATTGTTGGTTCTTACTGTACATAATTTTTCTACTTTGAATTCATAAATTTTTATTTATATGTAAATTCTATGAATAGTTTAAGTTTTACGAACTCCTTGTTTTCCGACATTAGTCCAGATTGTAAATTAATTTGGTAATTGTACTAAACAAGTTAAATATCTTCATGTGTGTTCGTATGAGATGATGACGGAAAACCATATCATAAAGCCATAAGTATGGGACAGCTAAAATATACACGTTACTCAAACCACCACTCATACATTAACCGGACTGACGAGTAGGCATTGCAGCTTCAACACGTATTTTTAAAAATCCCGTATTTCATTTAAGGCTCTTAAAATTGTCGTGACCCGGTAGAAACGCCTCGAATTTCTGATGAAATAAATGTCCCTATAAATGCTCTATTCCTGAAATGGTTAAGGCCTCTTCATCTATAATACATCAAATATACTAAAACATCTAGTAATGCGTATTACATAACTCTCTAAAAGGCGGTAAGAAGGGCACATGTATAAATGTAACCACATGAGACTTGTACCTTTCTTGCAGTCTATAAAGGTAGGTAATAGGAAAAAAGCCACGTCAAAATTTGCACTATCATTTGGTAGCGTAGCAGACAAAACTTCACTTTCCGATACATAACAGAGCATATTTTGAGATTAATTTGGCTACAAACATTTATGTGTTGCCATGTGTTACGTCTTTACAGAGATTGGCCTCTCTACCGTGTACGCATTATCAGCGGCAAGACACGACAATGTCGGCCAGCGGGAGACGTCGAACGAGCCTATAGTCACTTGGAATCTAGTCAGCTGTCAGAAAATAACGCGAATTTAGCATGTCTCTACTCTTACATTTACATGCAGCTTAATCCATATTACCTTCAGTGAACGGAAAGAAGAACACAAGCCTAATTAAATTTTAATATGACTGTACCCTTCTTAATGCCCTTCCAAAAAAATATTCCTCACCATTTCACAGTATTGAATGTGCATTTTGATTTACTAGCAATATTAAATGCCCGTAGTTATTTCAAAAAAGCCAACGGTTGCTTAGAAAACTATTAATTGTATTAACAAATGATGTAGATATTACTTTGCGTAGTTATATAAATAATCCTCAAAACCAACTATGTACGTTTATGTAAAATAAAAAGGAATTTCCTCGATTGGCGCATGTTTCATTTGTCCACGTATGGGAGTCCTTTCCATTGCAGTTGAATGACTAGTTTTAAATTATATGAATTTATTTATCATTATTTTTGTTCTCAGTTTTAAAGAATTTATTTTGTTTATCATATTGGTTAAATGCTGAAAGATTTCATCTAAAATTAACAATACACTTTTTTTTCTATCTGCTTCACTACGCTGGCCACGAATAAAAGTACGCATCGTCGGAGAGGAGTTATAGTTCTCCCCTCCACCTCCCCTACTCAGCCATAGCATGCCGGGTGTGCGCGGATTGTGGAGCGCGGAAACCGGTCCTGCCCGACGCTCAAAGAAAGTGTTGCCTGTCTACCAAGGCAGGTGGTCAGCTGACCTGCCCAGGGAAAGTGAACTCGTCTGTCGCGTCCTAGGACCCCGCCACAACCCAGGCCGTCGCCGGTCACGCAAGCTTACCAACACTGCAGCGCAAAATGTCGCTATCTACTCCACTTATTAAAGTCGCCTGAACACCGCAACACACCACTTTAACGCAGCTGCGGAACATAAACAATTAAAAATTTTAAGTATAATAATAATTATTATGTATACATATATATATGTATATCTATGTATATATGTGTATATATACACATAATATTGTTCTGAATTTTATCGTACCTGTGTAACTCTATATTCTAAATGTTTTGACAATGTAATGCAAGCCGTAGAAGTTATCAAAAATCCGAAAGACGCTGAACTTATACCAGTTTATTTTCCAAAAGCTCAGTAATGTCAATATATGTAACAACGATTTCACTAGGTGGTTAACTGTGCGAACAACGCGGGTGTGTATTGTATGTGCGCGCGCACACACACAATATAAAAATGTTAGTGGTAGTCAGAAATGTTATTTTATATCGGCTTCACAAAATAGTTGTAGCTGTTAGTATTTTTGTAGTCACTGCAAAACTTTATTGTGGCAGCAAAAGTTTTTTATGGTCACCACAAAAAGAAATCTAGGTTCAGAGTGACAAAACATTTTGTGGTGGCTGCAAATATCTTTTTCTAGCGCATGTGTAGTGTTAGGCTAATTTGGTCCCCGATTTTGGGCGCTACATATACCACACACTTCAAATGCGTAGCAGTGTGTTCGTAAATACGTTTCTTGATGAGAATTTTTCGCATGCGTCCATAGTACCAATGTACGAAATGATAACATTCTTCGAACAGGGACAGAACGTCACGCTCGTTAATAAGAACACTATATATAAGCCCCTAACACAGCTTAAAATGGTATATTTATACAGACTGTCGAACTTCAAAATGTACTAACCGGATGTGTGTTACACGAATAGAAACGTACAGTAAACTATGATTCAGCCCTTCTACCTATAAAATTATATAGTCACCGCTTAAGGTGTCCGCCTACCTCACGCTTTAAATGCGTTGCAGTGTGTTCGTGAACAGGTTTTTTAATACAAAACAATTGCACGTGTACCCGTTGTGCCAACGTTGTTAAGACACTATGCTCATTAAAAAAAACTCTGTTTCTAACCCCCCTCCCCGCCTTACCCAACGTGGCTAAAAATGGCCTTTTCAGACTTCCGTACTTGAAAATGAACTAACAGGATGTATGCGAAACTCACATGGCGATGTACACTGAACTTTGCTACAGACTTTCCAGCAATAATATTATTTGCTCACCGTATAGTGAGCCATAGTAAAAACCGCTCGGTGGGAACTTAACACGCTATTTCAGAACTTGGTTCGTAAAGGCGGCGAGGTATTTGATGCGCGTTTCAAGGCCGCCCTTATATCTCCGTCACTTCTGAGCCTTTATTGCGCAGGCAGGCGGCGCCTTAATGTAACGTTACGTTATCGCCCCGACACACTGAAATAACAAAAGCTGCAGCTGAGTTTTCGTATGGTTATAGTGGCAAATCCCAAGTACCCGATCTTATTTGAGAAACCTTAAACGGTTATTGCTATTGAGGCCTATATAAAACTTTACCATTTTTATGGACGAAAAATATTTGTGTGCATCGAAATTACGGGTCTACCAACAATGCATTGATGATGAATTTATTGTGTAGGAGTACACCTATCTTGTTAAATTTCTGTGCATATTGGCAAAATCTTTTGAAATTATAACTGGTTATTTAGAGAAACGTTGTTTTGCAAATAATCAAACCAAATTTTTCTATGTCAGATGATTGGATTTACTTTCTTTTACATAAACATTTGTGTACACGTTACTTATTTATATACAGTTATGGTGCTTGTGACACCGAAGTAACATTTCTCAAATGTATCCAGTACCTGTGCGGTATTAATAAAATATTTGTTACGTTCATTAGCACAAGTAGTGTTACTGTATATAAATATAGAATGTAGATTCGGAGTAAATTTGTAAATGTATTGTCTTGTGGTTGTACATGTACACCTGTTTAGTTTTCTTCTGTATTGAGTCGCCTTTTATTGTTAAAACTATTAGCACGATTACCCAGACGTATCTTAGACAAACTGATTCAGTTATTAGCTAATTTAAAATATTAAGTTTTGTGAATGAGCGAATAATTACGTTCATCATAATCGTATTAACTGATGAGTAGAGATGATGGTTTATCGCGGAAAAACTTGACTGTTTGCTAGGCTTCAACATACGTTCAACTTATTAAAAGATTACTGGCTTTTCCTTGTACGTAGAGCTACTGCCCTATTTGACTGAGCCAATAAGAATGCCACTAGTTTAATATTTAATGCATGTTATTGGTCTGCAGACAGCTACGTTGTGTCAGTGTTTTCAAGACTATGTTGACACAAAACATTTTCGCGATATACCATCATCTCTACTTATGAGGCTTACTCGAATTTGACAACATTAAGGATGAGCCTTTAATTTTGTGTTTGACGAAATATTTTTGGTTTATTTATATCTCGCGTAAACTCACAGTTAAACATCGTCTGTATTGGCTTGTGGTAAAGCAGTAAATTTTGTGGCTGTAAAACTCTTTTGGAGATTGTATATGTTTGTGAACCTTCCTACAACCCTTTACTTTGACGTCAATAGACCGATCACTAGATTCTGTTTGTTATTTTCGTTACACGTTAGAGTTCGTGGACTCGTCACTCGTGCTGCACGGATTTTTTTCGTTTATTTAGTTCTGAACTATTAATATTTTCTGGGGTTACAAAGAAAGATAAAGTCGTAAAACATGTAACTATACAAAGCCGCTAAACGATTTTAACAAGTAAAACAACCATGTAATAAACTTGTTCAATATTTCACTGAAATTTTATTTTGAATGTCTTCAGCTACTGCAAGTTTTGTGATATTACTAATGTTAAAATTTTTCGTGCGATTTATTACAGCTCCATTTTTAGGAAATAAAATTAGTTCTTGACATATCTTGCAGAGATTTCTTGGAAACTAATGAAAGTAATAAAATACATGACATAACCTTTTCTTAAGATAAACCAGCAGCTTATCAATTCTATAATTTAAAACGTGAGTTTTAATGCTTGGTATTTGCTGCAACCTTTATTAATTTCTAGTATCACTTCATTTACATCTATTATTTTTAAGTTTAATTGCAGTTAATTTTTTCATTGACAAACATAATAGATGTACTAACTGTTCCCTTTGAATGTTCAGATCTCTTGCAACTGGAACACACACTAGCAAGTATGTGCACGAAGCTTACTGAAGTGTGTCTCATATACCAGTTTTGTAGTAATATAGCCTTACATCCCATTGATTGAAATATTGTACTGGCTATACGGTTAAATAACGGAAGTAAAAATTCTCTTTGGAGCCTTGAAACTGAATACTTACAGTTATGTGAGAGTATGAAAACAAAATTCGTACAGTCATCGTAAAATTATTGTAGGATATTTTTCTCAATTTATGTATAGGACATTAAATAATTTTAAGACATAAAATACGGTATTAGTGACTTAGAAAAAAATTCCATCCATGTCTACCTATGTAAAATAATCTTTCAGAAATCGCAACTTGTATGGCTAAGTCTGATAGTATAAAATTTGGTTAAATTACGTGTAAGAGCTCTCAGAATAACACACATAACATTAATTAATGTTGTGGTACCTTTCAAAGTTGACGACATACGATAGCAAAATCTGCTAAATTCACGTACTTTATATATATATATATATATATATATAAAGTTTAGTTATTATTTGTCTGGTTGAACACAAAACATAACATACAATTTTACGTGTTAGTAGCGTTACATCTTCCAAAATTGTAGCCCGACAGTAAATATATCTTATTAAAATCAAAGTTTGTCAGGAAACGGTCAAAATACGAAATATGAAGCACTCAAAATATATCTTAACGAACATTATTCACGTCGTGCTATCGCATAAACCGGCTGATCTAATATTCTCCCTTTTCCCCGATCCACCATTCCGGCGCCGCTCCATATGTATCTCATGTCAACCCCCAACCCCAACTTTGTTGTTATGCACTGACCAAAATCTCTTCACTCATTCGCTGAATCAATTAGATCTAGGAGTATGATAATACAAAATTAGTTTTGAATCGAGAAGAATGGTTCTCTATACATTAAAGTGCCTAAATTATTAAAGTAATTTCAACTAAAAAATAAGATTAATGCATTATAAATTAAACCTACGTGTAATCTTTTCAAGTAGGTACTGTATAAGTTTATACCAAGTTTGATTTAAAAACTGCCTTCGGGTTCTAAAGATACTGGTCAAGGATTTAGGGTCTCATAAAGCTGCGATTAGGTAAAGCTTATCAGGTATTTAGTTAGAATATAGCGACATTGTCGAAAGGATAATTTCTACAATCAGTAAGTAACTGCCGTACTTAAGTTCAGTTTAAGTGGTAGTGCATTAGTACCTACAATTTATTTGACTTTTTAAAAACTACTATCGTATTTGTGCTGTCTTAGCACTAATGGATTTTACAACAAATTGATTGTGGTTATGCTAATAAGTTAAATAAATTAAACTTGGGAAAAAATCTTTGGCGATATCGTACACTTACCTCCAAAATAAAATACTGTTATACTTAAATGGAAATATTCTTTAATGCAAATTTACGGCGTCATATATAATGAAATATATTATAATCAGTGATTCAGATCCTAAGGGGGGAGAGAAGTATGGTTACAACAACAGTGGAGAAATATTTACAACAAAAGCGTTAAAATCATAAATACATCGGTTAAAAATGCTGCAATTTTATGTGTGTGTATACTAACAAAGTTAACAAACTACCGCTAAATTAAATTTATATTTTTCACAGTACCACAGTAATAATAATAATTGTTATTATTATGAACGCATCAGTAACAGTAATTGGTTCCATTTCTGATAATAAGCTCTCCAAATTAAAGTAAATAAATGAAGTTTGCAATTCCAATGCGCCGTTTACGAAACGTCATCTGGTTAGCCCAGGTAGAGTTATATACTTTAAGGGGTAAGATGTCGAGAAAACTACTTAAATACTGAATCGTCGATTAAATCTGAACTACTCATCATAACTCGAGGTAACATTTTTGTCGCGTAGATATATTATTAGTGGACGTCTATTTATACAGTGTCAGGTTGTAGAATGCTTTGCTGTCGAGTAAAAAACTAAAAAGTATTTTTAGAAACGTAAGGGATTGAAACCACACAATCCATACAATGAAATCTTTAATGATTATAATTTTTAATGCGACAACATCCAGGTAACTATAGTAACCGAATTTAAAAAAAAAATACTCGCTTTTAGTTTTGTAATAACATTACCATCCAAAAACTTCTCGCGAAAAAAAGAAAATATTCTTACTCGATTGCAAAGCACAGTCTACAAACAATATATCAATTTGACAGAAAAGTCCCATTGAGTTACGATGAGTAGTTCAAATTTTTACGACGATTGGGCGTTCCAGTCGTTCGATGGATATCTTAACTTCCCATACACCTTAGGTCAAGACCGTTAAAGAATTGTCTGAGTTTTGCTTGCGTTCTAAAAGTGTCGACCGAACAACTTGCTTACGTACGCTTGACCGCAACCTGACTAACCTCTTCAATATTGAGCATCCTAGTCACGTGATCAAGAAATCCTCGCTAGTCATAGTAAGTTAATTTTGTAAAGGTTTTTTTAAAACAAATCGGATGCGTATAAAACATAATTTCATTTTATAACCAACCAAAATATCAGGTTCTACTGTGTCAGTTGTAGCCAATGACGATTCGGACGTGTGGCGAAAAATGTGAGGCAGTAAAATTGACTGCGTAAATTGCTAACCGCATTCTACTTACCATTTTCTGCTTTACGAACATTGTTATAGGTCATTCGAAATAAAGAGAGTACTAAAGATTTAAACGTAAAAAAAAATCAAAGTTGTTATTGTATACAGGTCAACATTAACAAGCGTTACATTATTGTTTGTATGGTTGGTAGCGAATAATTGCATGTAGTTCCGTATATTTTCCTATTTGAATACAACATTAGTGAAAGAACAACAAATGCAATCGACTTGTAAGTAATAAATATACGTTATAGTATTTATTCATGATCTTATTGACATACCAACTGAACGTATAATTTGAATTAATTCGCGCCAACACAAAGTGACGCAACTGAACCGTCGAACAACAATTGCGCCAGTTGGCTTGGCACACGCCGCTAGCGCTCAGTGGTAGTTCAAAATTCCACCGACAGGTGGCATCAGAGTTAGGTTTTCGCCGCTTCGTTTGTAAGCGAGTTGAGTGTCATTGTGTTTGTCCGTTGTTCAGTAAGTACGGGTTTCGGATAAACGCATACGAAAGTATTAGAAATGACTGTATATTAATGTCGTTGCAAATTATGTGAAGTCATAGGTAACCTGTAATTTGTTGTTTTTTATGATCGCCAGCCTGAGAATCTAGAACTACAATCAGTATTTTTTTTTTGTTTCACATATAGAAAATACAATATTTATTATTTCTGCTAAGTGCGTCGTCGTTTTTCATGACAGTGTGCTGAACGGAACTTGAATTCTAGAACTGCGTATGTCATGTGTATTTTAGTGACGGTTTTGAGTTACAAATTCGAGTATAATATGCACGCATTTACGACATTCGTAACGGGAATAGTGCACGTTGTATCAATTGGAGTCGATACACAGAAACCAGTGTTATAAGACGTTAACTGTGAGGTATTTATAACTAAGATTACTAATGAGTATTGCGTATATTCAGTATCCGCGTGTTTAATGAGCAGGTGTTATATATATAATTGGCTAAATTTAACGTAGTTGTAAACATTGTACAAGCCTACGTAAATAATATCACGTGGCAATGTTTATGTTTACATGCAGCGGAAATATATAAACTGGCGAAAAATATAAATTAATAAGGGCTTTTTAGATTGTTCAATTTATTCTGAATCACATATACAGAAATGAAAACGTGGATGGAAAAATTATGAGGTTTTGTTTTCTAGTTTATTTTTCCAAACGAAAATACTTAAAAGTTGGTACTTTTCAGAGCATTTAAAAACGTCATAAGATAACGTATATTAATAGTGTCCTCACCGAGATAAACATATAAGGATATGTAATTCCCAATTCTGTGAAATCAAATACCACACCCCAGATTCAAAACACATTTAAATATATTTATGGAGTTAGATTAGTTTACAAGTCAGCCATTCTTAACAGCAATCAGACACGTTCATCAGATAAATTAATGTGATAAAATTTCGTAAATAAAATTAAATAACTTAAATACTTATTATTAAATAAAGTTTCACGGCAATGCTTCTGTTAGAGCTTACAGGAGTTTATAGTATAAAATAATAGAATCCGTTCTTGTTCACAAGTCTGGTGGAAAATGTAAAGATAACGAGCAAAATTTGATGTGATTTCAGCATGAATACTACAAAAAAATTGCACAAATTTCAGAATTGTCATTTGTTTCCTTTTTATATGAACGTGATTGGTTCTAAGGAAGTGGCTTAAATTACTGCATGTTACACTGCGAGTTTTTTTATTCTCTTTAAGAAATTATATCTGTCCATTGATTACATGTGCAACGACAACCCTCTCCAACCCACTTCAAAATAGTTAAAATCCTAGTAGGCCCGGAAAATAAACGTAAAAGTTTACTCTGACGTTTCGTAACCAATAAGTTAACTAGAGGTAGTAATTTTCTATTTGCGGTATTTTTATCGATTTTTACTCAAAACGTTGCAAGTAATGTACTTTTGAGCTAGGCAATGGTACTATTTGAACGTTCCAAGTTTCTATAAAGTGGAGAATGTAAGGTCTACTAACAGAGGAGAAAGCTGGTATGGAGGGCGTTTCGCAAGATGCAGAAAGTCGAGTTATAAAGTGCAGGAACCTTGGTGGATCGACGACATTCCTAAAGCCGGGAGAAATGTCCAGGGACCGCCGCTTATCGCTCGGAGTAATTGAAGAACAACTCGGCCTCGCCTCGAACTACTTAGTTAACATAGTCGCCGTCGGGCGGTTACGGGAGACGCATGCCTTTCTAAGAGCCGGCGGGCTTGGAGATATGAAGGGTAGTGGATGGAGGTCGTTTCGCAACCGCAGAGCCCAGACGCGGTTACAGGAAACTCGGCCGCTCCGTTGTCGTCTGGTCTGTACTTGTAGACGCTGCCCCCTCCCCTCTTCCATACCTCGGCAAACACTAGCGACTCTACACACACTGGTTCCCGTGGCCTTAACTGGCGAGCGGTCAGTGTAATAATCGCTGATTTACTTTCTCCCTTCCCGTGCGACCTGCCGTCACCACTTTCGCCGTTCACCGCACACGCATGCGCTCCCCTTGTCTCGTCGCTGGCCGGCCCGCAGAGCGACTCGTCACTTCCGCTGAGCATTTCCTGCACGTGGTGGTTTGTTTACTTGTTCTTCTGGCCCCTCGCTGGAAGTACGCGGGCTTCTGAAGTGATTTGGGAGCGAGCCTGTATACTTCGAAAGGTCGAATGTACGTCTACTGGGCGCAGGGGCGTAGCCAGGGGGGGGTTTTAGGGGTTCTAACCCCCCCCTTAGCCCCCCAAAAAATATATATATATTAATGATTATATAATACCTGTTGTGGGTTTAGTTTTGTATTCTACTTGATTCTAGACCTTTACTTTTATTTTATGTTGAAAAGTTAGATGAAAGGCTTACAAAAAATTGTTGGGGGAATACAGAAT
>PNEQ01008244.1:0-10523 GCA_003012365.1 Medauroidea extradentata
AATTTAAACACTCATACAAATGATACACTTGGCTTTAAACATCACTAACAACACATTGCACCGACTATTTATACGAAATTGATCACCTATAAAAATCAAAACATCGGATCCAAGTCATTTCTTGCCAACCACTTAATGGCGGCCTAGCGGCTTCAAGTTTGTGACGTCATGCCAGCTCCTCCCCTTCATACCTCCATGACCGAGCCAAAATAGGCTCCGCCCCTTGCGTCTTGCGTTTCCGAGTATATTTAATTCCAACTACGACTCGAGGTGCAAGTGCAGAGCAGATTTCCTTGCTTTGCTCTGCGTCGGTGCAAAACGCAAGTGGTGATATTTAATCGGCCCCCGGGAGCTGAAAGAGCACAAAGAGACGCCAGGTCAAGTCGAGTAAAACAAACGTAGTTATTCCTAACCAACTTTGACACGCCCTATTGTTTTGACGATGAAAAACATGGCCGACACAAGTACAATTGCCCTTCAACCCGATAGTGCTTCCGTCCCTCTGTGTTTACTATATATCTCGTTGGTGCCACCCAACGAGATATATAGTAAACATAGAGGGGCGGAAGCAGCCATTTCCACGAGCGTCTCGAGACAGACACTGGACGCGAAGACTGTGCATGCGCGTCCGCTTATGACACCTGGAAACGGACTCGTACCGGGCCCCGGGCTCGCCTTGGCCTTGCTCAACTCTGGAATAGTGGAATTGAATGAACTGCATGTTCGTGGTTTGCGCAACATTATTTTTCCCCCCATCCATTTTTTAATTTTTCGTTAAGTAACCGGTAAAAATCTGAACACTCTTGGTGTGGATGTTCTTCTGGTTCATTTATTTTTGTGATATTTTATACAACTCCGTCGGTATAATTAAATTAAAGGTTTTGACATTACTAATGCCGTATTACAGGTTGTTAATTGTTTTCTCTTGAAGTCAATTTTTTTTGTTAAATATGTTTGCAAGCGATGTGTGATAAAACTATGAACATGAAATATTTACACCAATATATAAGAAAAGTGCAGAATGTAGAGGCAGGCATATATATGGCTCTATTCAGTGTTCAGTGTGTGATTGAAAGTTGACAAAGTGATTTGTTAACTCATAGTAGCACATGACATTCATTGTGTCAAAAGGTTTTGTATTTAACTCGTTTGGGTAGTTTCAGCGAACGTTTATATGCTTATTGCACTTTAAAGTTGTGTAACTAGCCTACATTTTACAATAACTTCCAATTTACCAGACTCACGTTCTGTATAACCCTCGTGGTAAAGGGGTTGGGGCTGATCCCTGGCTTCATCATGATTTTTGTTTCCCATAGTTACTCGAAGGCAAATGTTAGGATGGTTCCTTAACAAAGGTCACGGATAATTCTTCTCCTAGTTTTTGTCGTGACAACTTGTGCCTTACCATCTCTAATGATTTTTTTGTCGACAAGATGTATATCCACTTACCTTGCCATTTACCAGACTAATTGCATTGTGGAATATGTACTTATTAATAGGGAAAGGAATTATTTGCGAGTTCAATATACTGCATGTTAGAACCCACTGTCTTATGCATACTCAAGCAGCATATATTCATTGATTGCTGTTACAGTGAGGAGCGGGTAATGGACCAATGGTCGGGGCTTGAGTATACACATGATAGTGGATTCTAACACGCAGTTAATTGAACTCACGAAATATTCCTTTCCCTATTTATTAATTGTGTTTGCATGCCCATCTTTTGTTAGAGATTATATATGTGCACGTTTCTTCTCTCTATCTCAAAGTTTCATCTAAGATATTGGTCAGCCAGTATGCAATAAAAAATTGTCATAGTTCTTGAGTAATGTTGGCAACTGCATTACCTGTCACATATTTTGTGTACTTTAATTGCCTGTGTTAGATTTATGTGGCAGGCATGTCTAAAGGCTGGATAACATGCAGTGGATGGGAATTTGAGGCGGGGAAATGCCTCCTATCCCGAGTGTTTTTTGGAATGTAACCCTATGGCTTATCGGGGCAACAAATGAATGCGAAATGTGAGGTAATAGCAGGACTCTGAAGAAAATCATTGGCACATACCACATTTTATATTATGTAACCATCCTGATGTGACTTATTGCAAATTGAACCCAACTTGCTATGGTGGATGGTCAACCTATTGATTTCTGTAAATTGCAATTAAGTTATGAAGTACTTGTGTATCACACTGCTTTTCTTTTAGTTACTTTAATAGTAGAGGATATCAATAAATATTTTGAAATGTTTTTTGGAATTGTTTAATTCTGGTCTTAATATGTTGTTTTACATTTTAAGAAAGTTTTGCTATTTAAAGCATAAGTTGTTATATTATTTTCTAAAACATCTCAGAAGAGTTCTTTCTGCTTCAATGAAAATGAATTAGGCCTAGTTGTATAGAAAATGTACTTGTAGTAGGTACTGTATACTATATGCAGACAAGCTAGGCAAGAAGGGAAACACCATATACGTGAGAAGTGTGCACTTTATTATATAGCATATGGCACTTTACACACTTCAATATTTTACTACTTAGTGCGTCCAGTACGGCGGGCCGTGACTGACTGACTCCTGTGTCCCTTCTCCCCAGCACTCTGGGAGGTCTGGAGTGTTCCCAGGTCCGGCCTGGTTGCCGGAGTTCTGAAGCTGCGGGCCGTAGAACTACCTGCTATCTAGCATTCGCAAACACTACTGGATGTTGTCATTATCTGCTGGCATCGCCGGATGCTGGTCGTGCTGTACTGCACACCAGCAGCTGGTGGCTATGTGCCGCCACAGTACTCTTATGAATATAAAAAAAATATACACCAACACCTCATTACTTTACCAATAGCACAAGGACCCCACTCATCCCCATTACTGAATGACAGGTGTAGGCCTACGTACAGACACACACAGCTGAGATGCAACCAATATCATTCAAAAGACAATACTTCATTGTGTATAATGACATTTACAATATCTTTAAATTATCCTCAAGAAAATAAATTTCTATACACCCTAGTTTTTTATGATTGAAATTACAGATCATTTAATAAGAGTGTGTGGCAGATAAACGCTGAAAACATCAATTGATTTCTACACTTATTTCGAAGCCAATATGGATAAAAAAAGTCAATGACAATCTTAGATAATGGTATTTGCCAACGTTATGAGTAAATATTTATCCAGGATTACTAATTCGGTACGTGTGACCTCTTGTTCCGCAGTTAAATGCACGAGGTTTCGGCATCAGAGATTGTGCCTTAGTAATTCGTAACACCGGAAACAATTTTGGTCAAAACGTTGGCTAAAACTATTGTCTAGGATTGCTATACGAAGTTTAATTTTCACAAATTGGCTTCAAGAAACCTGCAGTTATAGATTAATGCTTTTAGCGTTGAATCATGTACCACGCCCACTTAAGTTTGGTCATAAGTGAGCACAAAACTTATTGTAGGGAGGTTTACACAGCTCTAATAGTCAACGTCTTGATATCTTTCGAGGTATGGTGAATGTGGATAAGCAGAAGTGTATAGAATTCAAGGCTGTGGAGTGTGGAATATTTCAGAGAAAAATCACAAATAAACTGCATTGTCTAGGAACGATTTCCACGTGGTAAATTCCAGGTGTGATCTTGCTGGGTACAGTGGGAGATGAGTACATGTAAAAAAATCTTCATATTTCCTACGTACTTCATTCCTGAATGTTAACCTTTTCAGTTCATAATTTTCTTCCCATATACCTAAGTTACAAGCTATTGGGAACTAGCCAAACATGAGAAAGGGGGGGGGGGGGGTAGAATTTGTAATCAAGAGCTACATTACGACATGACACTGCTGTAACGCTTTTCATGTCACTATGAAGAATAACCCCAAAAGAAAATCTGTTGGAAAGTAATCAACTGTTACTGTACCATTTCCAAAGAGCTCTAGCAGAAAATTTTCATGCCCTGATTAAATCTTGATTAGGATGGCATTAGTACAGTTATTAAGAGACGGCTGGACGAGGATTCTGTCACCGCTTTATTAATTTCTATTTTATATGAACGGAGAAGTCAAATTTATGCCATATTTGACAAATTTCAGCGACATCTGTCTCCCAGGCGGTAAAAGGAGAAGCACATATTGTTTCAAGCCATGAGTGTATAACAGTGTGCTGCTATTCTCTTTTGGACTTTTGGGATACCAGTGTTAATGTTTATACCATACTTTTAATGGCTGTAAACCGTGTTTCCATAGAAACAGAAGTATTTTGTATATTGAATTCAAAATATTGCTGAGAGGCTTTTAATTTAAAAGGGAAGTTATTGACTTTATTTTCTGAACTGCCTTTTTGCTCGTATTAGTGTAAAAAATGACATGCACCCTAGAAGAAACCATTTTAAGGAACATAGCCTGGCACCGTAAATCCACTTCTTCAATGAGAAGATTTCTCCTGAGTTTGCTGCAGAGGTGAAGGAGACTAGTGCTAATTATCACCAAGTCAATCCAGTACAGGTTGATTCCAGAGTAGTACTATCATACAGTGGCTAATTTGCTACAAGGTTTAGGACATGCCAAGAAGACGCACATAAACGCAGAATAACTAGCGACAATTTTTTAAATCTGTGTGGCAACTTAACCTTTCCCCTCCATCTTTTTATTTACCCTACTCGCTGTTTTTATTCCTCTCAACATACAGAAAAATATTTCTTGTAACCCCCTCTCGAAATTTCTAAGCTGCAGTTAAAGTTGGTTCACATAATTCATATCAAAGGTCAAGGAAACTATTTATTCCGTATGAATTTATTAGACATTAAAATTTTTATAACAATATGATTCAATAATTATTTGGAATTCAGTTTTTTTAATTCACAAAAAAATTATAGAGTATGTAAAGTATTCAGTAGTAGTGTTATTTGTAACACATTTAAAACTTTTCTTCAGTATTTATGTTACGGTGTGATTAATTTAACTTCATTATAATATTTGCAATGAATTCTATGAGTTTGAAACATGGAAGAAAGATTTTGAAGAACAAATTACTTTGTTAGCCTAGCGGCCTATTTCCCGCCATTCTTAAAAATACAGTCCAGTTTGCCTACCAATGATTATGGTTAATTTTACAGAAAATAGTATGATATTAACAGTAAATTGTTTTAAAACTGACGCCAACCACCCTAGCCCGTTTGTCCCTACAGCGCCACCATCACAGTCAACAGTGCCACCGCGCACCCTACGTCAGCTGTGCACCCGACGACGTGTGCATGGATCATCAGCCAGGTAGGAACGGGAACACCACATCTGCATATTGGATTACGCCCACCCACGTGGCAAAAATTACCAAGAGGTAACTCATTAACGACACGACGAATGAACAAACTAATTAGCACAAAAATTACAAGACATTCGTAGTATCACCTGCCATTGGTCGTTTAGTCGAACTCTCTCTCTCCTCACGGAAAAATTAGCCACTAAGTGACACGTAGGTTTTAGTCTGTAACTTGTCAGTGTAGCACACCAGCGTAATGATAAACATTCCAAACATTTCAGTTTTAATGACCCAACAGGGAATTGAAATGTGGACGGTCAACGGGAAGGGACTTAAGAGATCTCCCGTAGTAACGTGGTTAATTTCAGCATACTCGCGCCAAAAAGACATATAAGGCAGTACTTTAATTTTTGTTGTCAGGTTTTTATGTTTTGAAAAGAAAAGAGTTTGTGAAAAGGTTTTCTAGTGTGTTTTCTGTCGGCACGTCAAAAACAATTAAGTACTGATAAACGCAAGTGCTGTGTAATTGTTTCATTTATATCTTTACTACCAACTTTATCATCCACGAGTGTTTAAAATGTTCATCTATTCTCTGTGTTTCATCATAGTAAATTTTTATTAATTATTTCCATCAGTGTTGTGTGTGTACTTTCATAAAAAACAATCTCAAGCTATTTTTAACTTTTTATTTGGCGAATGGCGCGCACGAGGGAGATCGCCACGTGCTCGCCATATTGCAATTCAATCTCGGTGTTGAGCTCGGTCGGGGCGCACACATGTCGCGTGCTTTGAGGTCTTCAAGGTTGTCTTACTGATTTTTAGCTGCAATAGACTCAATTAATACCGGAACCTTTGCTATTCACCTCAGAGCCATGCAGCCATAGATCCCAACGTAAATTTAACATGTAACGTAATATTTTCCATTTTAATCATTTGTGTGTAGTGAATAAGGTAAAGTTAACCTAGTCAAGTGTATCATGTGTGTGTCCGCCAGGGAACCTCAATGTGTACGGGGCAATCTGTGGCGCACGTGTGCAACTTACATCGTGTTACATTAGTAAATTAGAAATTGAACATTGGTCTCGACCACATTCTTGTGAAAGTGTTTACCTCACTAGGCCTTTAAGAGGGATCTGTGTTGAGCGTCTAACATGGCTCTGACAAGGTTAGGATTCCATGTATACGCACACCAAGTGAATACCCCTGTGTCTTGACATGTACGCCTACGTTACTGTGCCCCTACGGCTGACGGCCGAACGACCTCCTCTCATGCTCTCTTCCTGGTAAATCCCGGGGAAGCTGGCGCCCATGGCAACACCACTCACCGACAGCGCACTGCAACGCGTCAAATAGCTTCCAACTTCCAACTTGTGGGGCCAGTGATTGAGTCTACCGTCAAGACACGCTACACAACAACGCACAATTCCAAGTATTTCCCGGTGAAACCTACACGAGACAGCATCCCAACCCTTCCCGGCCTAAAACCTAACCTCGAAATTGCAATCCAAAAATCCAGCATTGTGCAAAACACCAGCAAAGAGCAACGGGCCAATCACAGCATAGCAGCAAGCGTGGTGATGTCAGAAGCGCTCACGACAAGGAGACGAGGAACAAGTGTCGCCATCTTGTGGCAGCACGAGAGCATCACCACCCTCCCCCTCCCACCCATCTTGGAGGAGGGACTTACAATAACAACAGTGCGTGTGTGCGTGACGCGCCACCTGCTTTCGCCGGTCCGGTTTACCCCTCCCCCCCTTCGCGACGTGCGCGGGGAGGCCTGCCGCGACAGGGAAGGCCTTGACCTGGCCCCAACAGCTGGCGGGATGTCGGGCCGCGCAACTCCGTGGAATCCACTCGGTATGGGTAGCGGATGCGTACGGTGGGCGACCAGCACCGGGAAAATAAACAATGAACTATGTCGCAAGTGCGTATGAACAGCCAGCACGACCAAACCATTCCAGCAACCGTGTGTATGTCAGGATCAACAACTGGTGAAGCAACTAAACGCAAGTATTCATCAACAAAACTTAAAAATTAATAGTTCTACTGCTGCATGCCTCTCGGGAGGCCTTTCAACCCCACTGTGTGAACAATGTGTCAAACCACGGCGGGTCGCAGGGTTCGTCAACCCTGCGGCACGAAACAACAGTTGTGAATGTAGGGAAGACACACGTCTGATCGCCATAACTGAGCCGGCAAAAATTTTTTACACCTGTCCGAATGCGTTTTGGTGTCACGGACAGACATCAGGTACCCTTAAGTGTTATCTCTGCCAGCGGAAGTACCACGAAAAATGTTTGTCACCCGACGAGCTGCGAACCCGGGACCATCACGGACGGATCCATTGCGTCGGGTGTGTCAACAACAATAAACACGTAAGTGTTACGTCACCGCTAGACATTCTCAGTGGTGAAGTGTTACCTGTCACACGTTGTCAACAAGCAATATGTCACGGACCCAGTGCAAATGTAGTGGACTGTGTAGTGTGCGGAGGGCGCGCGCATCTTCTTTACGTCACAACAGAGGAATGGCAGGATGTAAACAAACGTTGTTTTCGTTGTTTACGTAGCATCACCAAGGTCACGCACCAAAACCCGAGACACGCCTACGCACTCAGGGTGAATAACTCGCCTGGGCCAGCAGTGCACTCGACGCCATTACTGCAAATCACCACGTGGCCCACCGAAACTCCACTAGCCCCAGCCACAACAACAACGGCGCCAGCTGTCGCGCGGCCGATGACGACGCCGGCGCGGTTCCAAGCACTGCCACGCTTCAGCGGACGCCAACAAGAAGATCCGCATGCCTTTATTGACGATTGCACCCGGCGTCTACAACTGTATGGCGTTGAAGAGGAAGAATGGACGCATTACATCACAGATCAGCTGAAGGGCGAAGCACAACAATGGTGGAAGACAGTCACGTACTATGGTATCAAGTGGTCGGACTTCTTACGCACCTTTAACTACCGGTTCGCCAGCACGTATGCATCCCTTCAAGCACGCAGTCGTGCCGTCCTGGACATACAAGGGGAGCATGAGACACTGGCCGCATTCGCAACGTGTAAGATCAACATTGTACGTCAATTCAACCCGCAAATGGATGCGACCGACATCCTCGAGGTAGTAGCGTCAACCGCACGACCGGAATTCCGTGGTGCAGTGCGGGGGAGTGCCACCGGACGTGAGATGCCCCCGCATCAAAATGTCAACACCAGGGCGGACAGTACAACACGCCATCCTGCAGCAGATCCAACAGAACAACCACCGGGTGCTATGTAATCTTGTGCTCCTCAACAACAAGGCGTGTTATGCACTCATTGATACCGCTGCATCGCACAACTTCGTACGTCAAGGTTTTGTTGACGTATGCCAAATGACACCCGTCAACCACACCTTTCAACTAGCAACACATGAACAGGTAGGGAAGGCCATGGGACAAGCGTCGATTACCGTCGCCATCAGAGACGTCATAACAACCACGATGGCGCTAGTCACGGCCGACCTATAGGAGGACGTCATTCTCGGCGTACCTTGGCTGACGGAGCAAAACACGATCGTCGAACCCACAGCACAGCGGATTCATTTGGCACAACAGGACGGCGAACAGTGTACAACTTGGATCGGCGTCAGAATGGACGCACGAGTGAGGTGTCATTAGACGACCTTGACCATGCGATACCACCGAAACACCGCGATGCCGTTCAGCGCATCCTGAACGAACGTCGAGACGTCTTTGCCGACGCTGATCCACTACAACGTACTACTGTCGGCGAACACGCCATTCCACTCATTCACGATCGGCCCATCTACACGCCACATCGTAGTTATCAGCCACACCAAAGCCAAATCATCAAGGAGCAGATCGCCGACATGCTAAAGGAGGGCGTTATCGAGCCTACCCACAGTCAGTAAAATTCCGCCATCACATTAGCTCTAAAGAAGGATGGAACTTGGAGGTTCTGCGTAGACTTCAGACCAATCAACCTGGCCAAGGAGTCATCGACGCCGCCGTACGTCAACGTGCGCGACGCACTCAGCGCCCCTGGGGCGCGCAAAGATCCTCACTTCACTAGACCTTCGGAGTGGCTACTGGCAAGTACCCATCAAACCAGAGGACTGCACAAAGACAGCCTTCACCGCTCCCGATGGGAGGCATTTTCAATTCCGCGCCATGCTGTTCAGACTAAAAAGCGCGCCGTCCACTTTCCAGGCCATGATGGTCAGGGTGCTGGACGGGTACATAGGTGACTTCGCCCTTGCCTACTTGGATGATGAGGTAATCTGGTCGGAGACATGGGAAGACCGCATCCGCCACTCGTCCTTGGTCCTGGAGCGACTCGCCTAAATCAACTTACGTGTGCCAACCGCAAATCTCACCTGGGGAAAGGGCGGATACAGTTCCTCGGGCACCTCGTCGACGAGCAAGGTCACCATCCTACTGCCGAACAGCTGGCACTGATCGACGACTACCCCATGCCTAAAACCCGTAAACAACTGCGCAAATTCTTCGGTCTGGTGAACTGGTTGCGTGAGTACATCGCCGACTTCGCGACGATCACCGCGCCGTTGACGGATTTCAGTCGCCGCAGAAACAGTTCGTCTGGACAACGAAGCACAACGAGAGCCTCCGGAACATCAAGTAACGCTTCCAGACCTGTTTACCTTAGCATGACATGATCCAGCCAAGCATCTCTACCTGCAGACCGACGTCAGCTAGAAGTGTCTTGCAGCTGTTCTATTCCAGCTAGGCGCCGACGGAGAGAGGCACGTCATCGACTTTAGCAGCGCAAAATTCAGCAGCACCGAACGCATGTACGACGTCAACGAGAGGGAATGCCTTGTGGTCGTCTGGGCCATCAAGAGGTACCATCCGTTTCTGGAGTACCATCGTTTCACCCTGCGATCCGACAATCGCTGCATGGTATGGCTACATTCCAAAAAAGAGGCCCGGATCAAGCACAATGGTCGATGCTCCTGCAATCGTACGACTTTGAGGTACAGCACGTCCCTGGGTCTGAGAACCAGCTCGCCGACGAGTTGTCCAGATCACCAGGCGACACCATCGCCGTCGACGACGACGAATGTGACACGTTCTTTTGAGATGTCTACCAGCAGTACGGTTGGATTAACGAGTCATTCTTATCTGACTCCAGTTTGGTGTGGGCCCATATGAACTGACATGCCCTTGTTTCCCTGCCTACGTATTAAGTGCTCCGTGATGACGTCACAAGATCTTATGCTCATCTGACTCCGGCTCTTCGGCTCGGGCATCTTCGGTGCTTCTCGGCC
>PNEQ01008251.1:7321-29397 GCA_003012365.1 Medauroidea extradentata
AAACTTGATGCATGCTTTTTTTTTTTTTTTCATGTTTACATTGTAATTCGATTTAAAGAACTGTGTGCATCAATACGGGTTATGCAGAAATCCTGAATCCACCTGAAATCACTGAATGTTGGACACTTACCTACCACCCCGAAGCTGACTTTGTTACAATCTCTGGAAAGAAGTTGTGTCGCTCAACGCTGGGGTATAGGACAATTTTCAGTACTATCTCAGTCTAGACAAATGAGACGTGCCATTCACGCCGTCGACAGGCAATAAGACCTCGGTTTAATAGACCGACGTAAGGCAAGTAAGTGTGTGTCCGTTTTTTAAAGGTGTTTTTTACGGGCAGCGCTAGTCGTGTTAACAGTTCGTTCTTGAGGTTCGGGCTGCTCCAAAGAGTCGACCGCTGGAGGGACAAGGGGAGTAGGTCGACAGGAACACTGAGAGCCGCGAGAAGAAGATAAACTTGTCCAATCACTCTGTTGTAAGAGCGACATTTTCACGCGCAAGCTGACGACTCGTCCGACCATATCCTGTCTACTCCCTGCCTAGCCAAGTAAGGAGGAGGAGTGAGATCGCGTACCGGATAACTTAAGGGCGCGGCTCACCTCATTTTTCAACGTCTTTATTTATTATTATATTTGTACCAGATAATTTTTTTCTTATTTTAGACATAAATTGTGATTAAATCTTCCTCTTAGGAAACTTTTTTATCTCTCATAGTTTTTGCGTAATGAGTCGTAAACGTCAAAATTTGCACTTTACGGTTTTATGTACTCCACTAAAACCAACTGACATACCAAACCGACAAAATTCACAGTGTATAACAATGTTGTGGGCTATGATTTGACACATATAAAAACAAAAAATAAAATACTTTTGTATTTAATAATAAATGCTGAATTTTGATATGAAAATTAAAAATATATCAACATTTTTTTAGAAATTCAAAAAATATATTTTTTGTTTTTATATATGTCAAATCATAGCCTATAACATTTTTATATGGTGTGAATTTTTTCAGTTTGGTATGTCAGTTGGGTTTAGTGGCGTACTTAACACCGTAAAGTTCACATTGTGACGTATACGACTCATTACGCAAAAACTATGAGAGATACAAAAATTTCGTAAGAGGAATATTTAATCACAATTTATGTATAAAATTAGGAAAAAAATCTGGTACAAATACAAAAATTAAATAATACGTTGAAATCTAAGGCGAACCGCGCCCTTAAGAGCGCGTGGTACATAATTCAACGCTAACATCATTAATCCATATATGTAGCTTTATTGAAGCCAATTTGCGAAAATTAAGGAATAGCAATCCTAGACAATAGTTTTAGCCAACGTTTTAAACAAAATTGTTTCCAGTGTTACGAATTTCTGAGGCACAGTCTCTGACGCCAGAACCTCGTGCATTTAAATGCGGCGCAAGAGATCACGCGTAACGAATTAGTAACTCTGGATAAATCTTTACTCATAAAGTTGGCAAATACCACTCTTAAGAGTGCATGGTATATAAATAAATGCTGATAACATCAATTCATTTCTACACTTATTTCGAAGCCAATTTGGATACAATACTCAATCACAGTCCTAGATAATGGTATTTGCCAACTTTATGACTAAATATTTATCCAGAATTTATGTATTTAATTTGCCCTAAACGTTTTCTATATTTCTACAGTATTTTACGCTTCCACAAGGCAGAAGTAATCGTTTCCTACAATGTACACAGTTATCATTGCTTGACTGCTATTGCGTCTACTATACTTGTGACCATCCGTAGAAATAAATTCTTTGTTCCTCTGGAAGGTTACTATTCAAAAACTAAGAAAGGTAGTGAAGGCGTGACAATTTGGTAACACTTAAGAAGGTAATATTTGTGGCATGCCAAACGGGAAATGTTCTAACATCTCATTGTATGGAACTTGCTGTGAAAATTGAAAAATTCGAGGATTGCGCATATACAGATCCTCCTTAAGGTCGTAAAACATAATGGTATTTAAATATCGATGTTTCTCACGTCACCCTGACATCAAAATAACGCCCTACCTTTGGATGCGAAGGCGTCTGACACAGATAAAAAATTTTATTTTCACCCGGTTCATGACATTTAAATTGTCTGAAACTTCAAATTTTACATTTAAGAAATAAATTCGTAGTAAAACGTTTTCGGTACCTAGTTCCCACGCTTGTGTTTTTATAAAAGGCTAAAAAAAATTCTTCTTTGTTCATTTGTTACTTGCAGGATCCATAGTAATCGCACCGCTGCGACAATGAGTAAACTGGGAAGGTTTTTTCTTCCTGCTTCGAAGGCCAAACTCGTCGTCTTTTTCTTCATCGCGGCTTGTATTAATCCGTTACGGTTCCAACGAGCTTCACGTTCAGTCTTTTTGTTGGTCTCCCGGACGTCTTCTGCATCACCGCCGGCGTAGACCAGCATTCTTCAAAAGTCTATCCGAGTCTTCTGCTTGTAAATGTGTGTACTTTCTCTTGTTAACGTTTCCCGTGAACGACTTTGAAAGGTTTTGGCTGTCTGGAGAAATTCCCCGTTTCCCTACCATATAAGCAATATGATGATAACCACACCGTCAAAAGTATATTTACCAAAAGGTTTCATTTTGAAGTTCACACCACAAAAAATAAAGCTCGTTCAAAATTACCGTAATGCTCACATTCCTCTCGCTGCATAATTCTGCCGAGTGCAGCTGCATATACTAGTCAAACTAATTAGAGGGTCGGTCAAAATTAATTGTGTGATCGGACATAAATAAATCAGAAGAAGATGCGAGTCTGCTGTCAGATACAGAACGATGTGATCGTAACTGACAAGGGACGGGATATAGCATCTGTAAGATTGCACAAAAAACAAAACACGAACATTATTATAACACTACTCGACACTTCCTGGAAGTATCTGAGCCAATAATAAAACTGTAACTGAACACAGGCCGACTGTATCAACGAGCAGCTAATAAACAGCTGCTATCACATTCAGTACACAAATATTCTTGGAGGATAGTCTACAGGTCTGTGAACACGCGATATTTCCCGGCTTCTAATAATGAATACATTAATTACATTAATACTAGCCATCTGTAAACTTCCCCAGCTATAAATCATCATCCCCAACTACACATAATTGTTAGTAGGGATCCTTGATTTACACGAAAAGATTTTTGCAACACTAAGTATGGAATAGCTATCTCTGAGTTAAGATAATAAGTGGTTAAATCAGTCTGCCTAAATTATCAAAGTTTCCATAGTTCAGTTATCTCTGAGATTACTATACGAAGGTTCTGGTTTGGTATTTCTGGTGTTGGCAATAATAAGCATTATTTTCCAGGACTACTGTACTTTATATGTGATAAACACATTCTATTCAAGTGGTAACATAAATAAATAGCGGAAAAAATACCTGTTTCAGTATGTATAAAAATTGGAAAATAAAAATCCCCTCTAATTTCCTGGCTTGGTGAGTATTTCTTAACATCACATCTTCCACCAACTCGTTTTGACTCCACATTACATTTGATTTTTTAGTGATTATGTTGGATTCTCTTTATTTTCTTAAGATGGGAGCGCTAAACATTTAGTTTAAAGTCTTTCGTGAGACTTTTAATGCACTGTTTTTTACCTGACATAGTTTGTTTGTTGTCTACACATTATCACACCTAACCTACCTCAATGAACATTGAACTTGCAAATCACCTATATCTATTTAAACCTGCAGCACGGCATACAATCAATGATTGGCTGCAGTCACTATCTGCGTCTTTGAGTAATACCCGCTAATCACAGACGCGTGGTGTCTTAAATAACCTTGTTCTGATTGGCACAGTCAAAGAGTGAGACCTCTACATAAAGATACGTTGCCAATAACCATGAAGTAAAGCAGTTCATTTGCACAGTTGTCACTGAAACAAAGTGGTGCATAAATATTTCGCAAAATCAGAGTCCCTAATTGTCAGATATCATGGTTTATCTCGATAAAATCTGACTATTTGCTGTAGAGCTATTACCATATATTTCAACGAGCCAAAAATAATCTCTGCCTCTTATTAGTCTGCAGATAGCTACATTATATCATACGTATATCACCCATTTAAAGAGTTTCGTAACTGGGAGTGCATGGCTGGGGCACAGAATATTTGAGAATACAGAAGTGAATTTGGCGGGAAATTGGCGGTAAATTGGCGGTAGATTGGCGAACTCAGCCACACACGCTAGCAAAATGGCTTCGCTGACCAGCAACGTGGTTTAAACGTCTACTGCCAATCAGCGTAAGGCGGCTGACCTGTTAGCCGGCATCCAGGCCAATAGGAAACCTGCGGTAACATGCTAGAACCAAACAAACACGAGGCTGGTATCATCAAACCCGGGCAGCCAATAAGCGGCGAAGTTCACCCGTATCAAACAGGCTGCCACGTCATTTCACGTCTGTATTACTATTTCGTTTGTGACTGGACGTAGTTTTTTTTGGACATACGTCACTGCAATGCAGATGTCTGACACGGAAAGGGCAGAGAACAGGTAAACCTAAATAAGCAGAGTATTAGTGGATTTATCGATAAATACCCATGGTTTTCCCAGTCGCTGCCTGAAGACGGGAACAGCTTTCAGTGCCCGGATCGTAGTTTTTCTGTTCGTGTCTATAAAACTACCGTGTTTTGTTTCGTCTCATCGCTGTGTCGCATTTGTGTGTTTTATATAAGTTTTATGTCTTTCCTTTTCTCAAGTAGGTTTCAATCATGTGTTGTCTTTTTAGTGATGTCTGTTTTGTTTATTGTTTTCTTATTTGGCTGTCGTTGTATCTGACCCGATTTCATTTATGGAATTTTGTGTTGTGTTTGTATCCTGTTGACTCAAGCATACCCTGCTTTTGGTGATGTCCTCTTCTTTGTAGTTTTATTTTTATCCGATATCATCATCACAGTGGCATATACAAAAAAACTACATCCAGTCTATTAACAAATCATACATGCTGCAAGAAAGTGCCGAGTTTTCAAGGGTATGTTGACACAAAGTATTTTCGTGATATAACGTCGTCTATAGTAATTATTTTCCAGGTGGCGCGAGACATGTTAGCTTCGTACGGCAGTAGGTAACTGCCTGTGTCTCTCCGGACAGTAAACCACCGGGTCAGCGAGTGATGAACTAACTTATAGCGGCTGCACGACGGGGGTTGTGTTCACGACGATGACCCCGGCCCAGGGAAGGTCAGCTCGCAGCACAGTGAGCGTGGGCAACCATGCGTCGACAATAAACTCGAGCACGAAGACCTGACCGCACACCTAGAATCCCTAGATGTGTTATAAACAGTTAGAAACAAGCTTTTTTTTTCTACCGGACTATAGTTGTGTTTCAGTTTCTTATTTGTGGAGGTTCAATCAGTGGCGGCTCGTGGGTTGTTGCCAGGTAGGGCAGCAGTTGCCAACAGCTGTACAGGGTTGTGCGCTGGTTGACTCTACAGCCACTGACACGCTGATGTGCAGGTGCCCCTTACTACTGAGTGGTCACAAAAAATCTACTAGCCGGCAAGTCTTTCATAGTCGTTGGTCTACGGCGCGTTCATCAAGAGTGTACAATTCCGGCTATCTGCAGCCCCACCTGGCAACAACCCACGAGCCGCCACTGGGATCAATTCAACTAAGTTCAGTTGAAACGCTGTTAAGAATATTCAGCGAACTTCGATGCTTTTGAGAACCTACTAAATCTGACAACGTAAACACTTCGAAGTATCAAACAAATGGGAGCCTAGCAAAAGTCCGAAATGAACTCACACTTCAGGGGAGATAGATAAACAGGCGTGAGGCGGTTAAACAATTAAAAACGTCAGCATTTGATTTTTTTACTTTACGATAACTTAATACATGACTTCTTACGGAGTCTTACACAATAGCGTCGGCAATGCTGAAGTTAAGACGTGGCCAACATGTGCCACCATGTCGTACGAAACTTCAGCACCGGCCGCATACCAGAGATGTATTTTAAGACTGTCTAGTACATGGGCGGCCAACCTTCTGGGAGCTACGGCCAAAAATGTTAAACCAAATCATGTCACGGGCCACCATACAAAACTTTAACATTGACTTTTTTTTTCACAAGTTCAAAATGTAGGTAATGTCGACATATGTTATAATAAAGTAAATAAACAGTCGTTTTATAACATATTTAGTTGCAGTATATTCTCAGTTCTTGTTGAACTAAACTATCATTTTACAGTTTAAATAAGAACATTGACAATACGAAATTGTTGTTTAATAATGTTTATTTAAAGCGTAACAAATTTTAAAATGTAGCGTAAATGCTTGGCGGGCCATTCTCAAGGATGTGACGGGCCAGTGTTTGGCCCGCGGGCATAGGGTTGGCCGCCCCTGGACTCTAGTAAAATAATGACTTCTCTTGAAATAAAATTGTTAGAGACCGGAAAAATTCGTGGACCCGAGAATATGTGCGCACTTACGCAAATAGCAGCAACTTATTAGCTGCTCGCTGACACAGTCAAATGGGCCTGCATTTAGTTACATTTTTACTATTGACTCAGAGAATTCACGGAGGTCAAATAAGCCAAGGGCCAATTGTAAAAGTGACAAGAATTTACAGTTGCAGGAATTCTATCTTGTGCCTAAAAGTAAACGCGAATTTTTCAGGTTCCTGCCAATTTAAATTTAACGGTGTTTACGCTGCAGTACACAAAATCGTATTATGATATTTATTAATATCAGACATAAAACAATAGGAACTAAAGCATAGTTCTGCAGCTAACGTGACAGACAACATATGTAACGGTACGGTCCCGTCACCTTGAAGCCATGTTTCAACTGGCATATTTTGTTGTAAAAATAATCACGTTACCTAATCGTGTAGAAAACCAAAACGAATTTTTGTAATTTCGTCGCAGCCTGCAAATAGTCAAATACAAATGAGCAATTCGCCTGTGTGTACGTTTTTTCAAGTAGGCCTTTAGATGTTTAATTAAATACAAAAATATGTTTTTTTAAAATAAACAAACGTACAGCTACATTTTATTAAACACTTTATCACGTAAGTCGTTAAAATGTTCATGGAAAAATCTCTCTCTTATTTACGGATTAACATGGTGTTTGTATGCAAATATTGATTTAAATGCGAGTATGCCTGTAATAATATTTTGCAGCTAGTGTTTACGTTACTTTGAGCAGTCTATGGCGAGCACACCCACTCTTTTAACGACGAGAAACAACAAACCTCCGAGTTTTATATCTCTTTGCAATCGTTATTTCAAATCCCTTTTTTTTATTTGAGGACGATAACTTGGCTCACCGTGTATTTATTGTTTTCCGAAGCATGGACTATCTCACAGGCGCAGGCCGTGCAGCGTTGTTTGCCCGCGTTTAAATATATTAACTTTCAACTGTTTCAGCTCTCTCCCTGGTTGCGCGTGCTTATGAATTTTAATTGGTTCCAATTCATCTGCTATCTGCGGGGCGTTACCAATACAGTTTGAACGGAGATTAACCGCTCGTCTCATTACTATTGCGAGGCACGCCGCGTCGTAGTTCGACCCGCGCCGCGTGGCCGTTAATTTACTACCGGAAAGAGTTGTAGGATCGGCGGTGTAATATTATTCGAGCCGTAAACAATGTCGTGTAGGGGTTCGGCTCGGCCATGTCCGATACAAGGGACTCTCTGCGCCGCGGTGGATGAACACAGCTAAATGGCTTCATTAGAGCGACACATCACCCTCATCCCAGCAGGACAAGACGGGTACAGTTGCGGTCAACAGTCGTGGCGCACTGCTTCCCGACCTGGTCTCAGAATATTTAGGAATACAGAAGTGAAGCGAACTCAGCAACACACGCTAGCAAAAATGGCTTCCCTGGTCAGCAACATGGCGGGAACACCTACCACCAATCAGCGTAAGGCGACTGCAATACTAGCCGGAAGACAGGCCTATAAGAAGTTGGCCGTAACATTCACGAGCCAAACATACACGGGGCTGATATAGGACCATACGGGATAAGTGAGCAGTCAAAAAAGCCCTGCTAAACTTCTATTTTCAGCCAATTCGTATCTTTCCGCGCGTAACGGCTAACTGCGGGATATATCTAACCTCTCTGGACACGTCACTTGATGTTTGTACGTTTAAAAGCTAAAATGTGCAGTCAGTATGAATATATACAGTTAGAAAAAAAAGTTTACTAATTAAATTCAATAATGTCGATTTCGGTTGATTTTTTTTCAGTATTGTTGAATTTAAATAGGAAAATACACGGCACTATATTCCGTAATTTCGCTGCCAACCATACAAGCAGTAAGGTAAGTATAATTAATGTTGAATTGTTTGCAGTAATGGCTAGTGATATTTTTCAAAGGGTAATTTTTTAGTGCTCATTTTATCCCGAAAGACCTATACAACAGCTTCGAGAAGCCAATAAGCGGCGGGGTACGCCCGCATCAAATGAGCCGCCACGTCATTTCACGTCTGTATTACTATCTAGTCTGTGTCCTTGTCTTGCCTGGGCCAAGCGAGAAAGCCCATCATATAGCCTAAGGGACGTGGAGCATGCACAGTGCTGTACGCGAAACGACTTACTTATTCACAAAACGTCTATGTTCGATAAGAAAACACAGTTGAAACTTATGATTAGAGCCACGATTTTATGGCGAAAAGATTTTTGCTACATTTTGTTTCGATGCGCCATGTGCACACCTGCAGCTCTGCTACATCGTCTGTGATTGGATGATTTTACTCTCACTGGCCTTGGCAAATTATATACGTACGGAGTGACAATAATCTTATTCTGATTGGTGCAGTCAAATGAGAAACGTGTCTGAACATAGATACGCTGCCAATAACCTTGAAACGACAAAATCGTGGCCCTACTTATGATTCAATAAATGAAAAAATACAGCACGCTTACTATAAACCTGATTTTGCGGTTCTTGAAAACTGCTAAAAATAGTTTTTTTTATAGACTCCTGTAACAACAGAAATATCGCTTGGATTCGTAAAAAAAAAAAAAAAAAACACACTAGAAACATGCGTTGCACTATAGTTAGAAATGTTCGCATGTAAAATTGTAGGGTAGCTGTTTAAAGTCCCATAGAAAAAAAAACGTAAAACGAAAGCACTGCACGCCAGTTAGGCTCGCAGCGAATATAAGCTAAGCTTTACCTGTTGAGTGCAGGAAGTTGAACCTTATCGCTCGTCTGTCACCGCGCATCAAAACCGAAAAGTTACATCCCGTACATGGGCCCGAGTTCCTCACCTTTCGAGAAAAAAAATATATTTTTTAACCCAGACGTATAATTGCTTCGTAACTTTGTTGAAAATTGATTGCAGTATGTCCCTAAATATTTTAGCTAATTTGTAATTTAAAAGGAAACTTCGTTATAGCTGCCATCATGCTGTATTTTGTATGAACAATGTCTGAGCATGTAGTATATACCAGTTATAACAAAGTTACAGAGCGATTTTACGATATCGGCTATCGTTTGTATTTTAAAAAATAATTCTAAAAAATGTAGAAACTGGGCCCAAGCCCCCCTTAAGGGCGCTGCCTACCTTGAAAGGTAATGCGCGTTAGAGGCTTAGAAGCGACGGAGCTATAAGGGCGACATTGAAACGCGCAACAAATACCTCCCATAACGAGCCGAGCGCTTTACTATCCTGCAAGATCACCGCCGATTCATTTTTACTATGGGACTTTTAAGTGGGCTGTTCACCCAAAATTGTAATTGTTTTAATAATATTTATAATTGTGCGAGATATGGTTTGTTATGTACACACACTGTGACTGTTTTACTGTAGTGAAACATGTTTAGCTTTAATAGTTTTTATATAACTGCATGTCTAAGTCCAAACTTAGATGGAAATGGTTTTATGCTAGAAAGGTAAACCAGTTGAATTACCGAAATTAAATAATTCACACTAAAGAACAGTGCCATATGTTACGTCAAGTCATGTATGAAAACTGCATTGAAATTAATTTTTGTAATAAAGAAATGCTGCATTTGAAATTTAAAATACTCACCCCGGCCACCTCTTACATATACACACACACACACACACACACACGACATGCTCTTTGGATTGCCGTCCACGTCGACTAGGAAGACGAAACACTCCAAAGTGGATTCTTACAAAAGAGAAACCTAGGGCTTATACGCGCTCCAGTTTTCTTGCAATCTTTCATTCTACCGTCATACGATCGTTTATTATTCATCTCGTTCCTCCCGGAGTACAGAAATACGCCTGACAGAGACGTAGCAGTTCTTGAAACGTTGTCAGTCGAGATTTGTTTCAGCTACGATGCTAGACGACCGCGCAATGTGCCGTCTCGCCGCTAGTTGCAGGCTGCGACGTTGCAAGTTTGCACTCTCGAGCAGCACGCGAAGTCAGATAGTTTCGGCTCTCTCAAGATGAAACGTGGCAGAATAGGCTACTCTTATGTGGAATTTTTTTAAGGGTCTTATGGGCCCCTTGATAAAACTTGAAAAACACATACCAATTTCCAATCCTTTTAAAGTAAAGTATTGATGATACAACACTGAATTTTTTTTTTACCTTACAAGAAGAAAGATGTTTTGTTGTAAGTGTATGTTTGTATTTTACATGTCACGATTATAATATTTTTTAAAAATGTTCGCCAGTAAAATATTAATTAATTTTCAAAAGTACCTTATACTGTTCAACTTACAAATCACTGCTTACGATACCTTTACTGCTGAGTTAAATTTTTTTCTCCTAAATTTTCCTGCAATATGACTCATAAAAATAACTGTATTTCTGTGTTAAGTCAACTGAAACAAGAACAAAATTCGCATTAAAATAGAATGCCCTGCTATAATTCAAGAAACTATTCTCGTAGATATTTATTCTTTATATTTTTGAGAAATTAAGAACGTTTATGCTAATTTTAAATTCGCAGTTGAATAAATATATTTTGGAGATAAATGTTGAAGCATTCACTAGAATGAAATCAGATTAAACTGTTCAATCAAAGTTTAAGATTTAAAACAGCCAATCGCTGACCATGAAGAACTGCAGATGTGTACATACGGCGTTGAAATAAGTTGGTGCAAATATCTTTTTTGTGAAAATTCAGTGTCACTCTGTTAACAACAACTTCACTTAATGGACAAGTTGAAGTACGCGCCCTCTGACGTCACACCGCAGGGGGAGAGAACTGTGGGAACAATCTTGTTTACAAATATGCTGATTTGTTAGTTGGTGATGACAGGAACAAAAAATTTTGTGCACACCTAGACTTGCACGTAAGTGACAAATTCCAAACAAATCATCATTTTTCTTTACATAAATCTCATCCTGGACATGTGAAGCCAATCGCCTGTATGAAGGTTATGTTCGGTTGCGGTATCCGTGGAGGTAGGAATTGTATCCCACACCAGACCACAGAATAAATACTACTTATTTATTCTGTGACCAGACTGAGGCGCCGCCTCATTTCAAGTCGTCCATTATCTTAAGTATTAGAGAAACACAGTTTCAGTGCAATTTTTTGTATAAAACAAACAATTTTATAAACTTTGTTTATAAACTCACTAGTACGCGTACACACACGCACCGTTTCTTAAATCTGTTTCCACGACATGACGTACGTCCAGCCGTCTATTCACCTCTTTGTCCTCGTCAGTGGACCTTGATCGGCGAGTCGAGATCAAGCCCGCGACACGAACCGTGATTTACGACCGTGCCAAGAGACGGTATCCGAAGGGATTCAGAGGCGACAGTAACCAAGTAAGGTCGCTGTGTTGTCTGGGCCTCCCTCGCGCGGCCGACGATTGTATCTTGACGTGAGAGAAGCTATAAGGTCGATCTTCGTAGCCACCCGTCTGTTCACGTCCCGCATGCATCGCATACATTGGCCCACATCGACTTCGATTTCTTTACATGGCCTGATATGAGGGAGGTGGGTGTTGCCCGCAATCCAACCATCCATCCCCCTTTAACCAACCCCCTCCCCCCCCTTTTTTTTTTTTTTTTTGCTTCGGCTCTGGGGTTCGCTCCCGCACAAGTCCCTTGATCTCGGTTCGCTCCATTAGCTTCGTACACGCCTCACTTTCTCCGCCATCGTCAAGCATTCACCTTCCTGTGGCCGCACTTTGCTAGTGTGTGTGTGCGCTTGTGTGTTCAGCCCAGTACGATATCATTTTTCCGATGTTCTTTCTTCCGATCCGTAACCCGACTACAAGGATTTTGAGTAGCTTCGAGTAGATAGTCACAGGATAATTTAAAAGAAAAAAAACGGGGGGAAGAAAAAAAGTAATTCTTCTTAAACCTCTCCTTTTATTTTCACAGATAGAAAAATTAATACTAGCTATGCAAATTCACAGCAATCCGTCAGAGGACTCTGCCTTCATTCAAACAAATCAATTTCAATCACTCTTCTTTATTGAATTTAAAGACAGAACACACCACGAAATGTTAAATGTCATTAATAATTGTTACAATTAGACTTTTTTATGCGAATAATCCAATGCAAAACTCTGTTATAGTCTATTCCGCGAAAGAGGGCTATATCAGCTGTGTGGTATACAAAACGTTTTATTTCCATGAAACAAAACTTTTATTATTTTAATAATTTTTATATTTGCACGAGATATTGTTTGTTTTGTAGACATATATTGTGACTATTTTCCACAGTAATGAAAATTTTCTATGTTTCACAGTTTTTGTATAATGGCAAGTTAAAGCTAAAATTAGCATAAAACGGTTTTATGCAACAAATGAAAACCAATAATATTGACTCTCAGAAACTAAATAGTTCTCACTGAAGAACAGTGTCGTGGGCTACAACTGGACATGTATAAAAACATTGCACTACAATTTTTTGTATTTAAAAAAATACACAGAGTTGACATTTTCTTAGTTCCAATTCAGCAATATTTAAAAAATACAAAAAATAATCAATGCGGTTTTTTATTTATATCCAGGCATAGCCCGCGATACTGTTCTTCAGAGAGAATTTTTTAATTTCTGTATGTCAGTTTGTTTTCATTTCTTGTATAAAACTTTACGCAAATTTTGGCTTTGACATGCCATTGTACAAAAACTGCGAAAATTAGAAAATTCTCTTTTCTGTAAAAAAAAAAAAGTCGCAATTTATGTCTATAAAACAAACCAAGTCTCGTACAAATATAAAAATTACTAAACCGACTAAAATTTTGCAGGGAAGGACCCCCCACCCCCCTAAGTTATTAACTGTAGCTAGTACCAATCGTTACAGAAGTCTTGAAGGGCGAGACAACCCTGCAAGCTACGGATCGACGTCCATCAACAGCAGCGGCGTGTGGCGAGCAATTTCAAGGTAAGCTGGTGTTCACTCACTCATGAGAGCAGTCTCCGTCTACACGAACCAGCCAGGGCTGTGCAGTCAGGCCAAACGGAACGTTATGTGACCAATCGCATGCTAGCTGCGAGGCACTTTATGTGACGTCTGCTGCTAAACTACGTCTAAAGGTGGATTTACAATAATCCGCCCGTTGATCACGTGACTTACAGTCCATCAGGAGTCTGGAATAATTTTATCCGTTCGTCCGTCGAAAGCTTGCCAGGCTGTACGATTTTACAGACGAACGGGTGAAATTACAGCCTTCTAAGATGGCGAAAATAGTTTCAAAAGCTTTTTTTTTTCTTTGCTAAGGCAGCACCACATAAAAATTCCGTAGGGTTGAATTGGAGTTCGTTAAAAATACTAATATCGATTGGTTTGCGTAATGATTACTCAAATTAAAAATTTAATTAGTTTGTTAGTAAATATGCTCCCTAAATTTCCATGTGGTGAAAAAACAGCATTTGCAATTATTATCAGATACAGAGTAATCAAAAATCTGTACATATAATTAGAATGTGAAAAATGAATTTTTATATCCCACGAAGTTTTCTGTTTGCACATTGGTAGCACTGCAAATGAAATGAATATCGATAGACGAATGGCGGATTGTCATGAATCATTAGACTTGCGGAAGGACGGAAATTAACATGTAAACATATTTCCTCGCACTAGGGCTCCGGAGACAGCAGCTTCCGTAAAGGCGCGGCTCACCTCAGTTTTCAACGTCTTTTTTTTAATTTTTATATTTTTACCAGATATTTCTTTCCTTATTTTAGACGTAAATTGTGATTAAATTGTCCTCTTAAGAAATTTGCGTTTCTCTCATAGTTTATGAGTAATGAGTCGTAAATGTCAAATTTTGCACTTTACGGTTTTATGTACGCCACTAAAACCAACTGACATACCAAACCGAAAAAAAAAAAAAAAAAAAAAAAAAAAGATAGCATGTAACAATGTTGTAGGCTATGATTTGACTTTATATAAAAACAACAAAATTAAATAATTACGTATTTAATTAAAAATCCTGAATTTGTAAATAAAAATTAAAATTTTTTTTAAAACACACACAACATATATATATATATATATATATATATATATATATATATATATATATATATATATATATATATATATGTGTGTGTGTGTGTGTTTTTATATATGTCAAATCATAGCCTACAACATTGTTATACACTGCCAATTTTTCCGGTTTGGTATGTCAGTTGGTTTTAGTGGCGTACATAAAACCGTAAAGTGCAAAATTTGACGTTTACAGCGTACAGCACGCGTTGCGGCAGAAATACATCGCCGACGTTTCTAACGTACCAGCATTGGAACTGGCTTGTCACCGACACTCTTCTACATTGTCAATGGCGCGAACAATTTCAAACACACCAACATTCATAACAAATATTATCAATTGGCTGACCTGATTGGCTTCTGTTGGAGATTCTTCGCGGTGACTGCTATGATGACGGGCAAAATTTCCTCATGCTGGTGACTGCCTGCAAATAAATATATCAACAATATCAAGTAAACAGCGAGAGAGCGACAAAAATAAAGTAAATACCACTACTTCTTACTCATTAAAATGCGTATATTTTCTAACAATAGTCGCATATTAAAGAACATTAAACTAGAGTATTAGTACGACTTTTAACATGTGTTTTACAGAGCACAATAAATGGCAGGCGTGTATATGTTTGCTGGAAACATTTTTGGGGGGGGGGAGATGGGGGTGGCAAAACTGGGAAGAGGAGTAGAACAGGGTTTCCAGATATTTTAGTGAAACAATTTTATTTCTCAAATAATTATAGAATTGTCATTAATGACCCTTAGCATAATTTTGAACCATTTAGCACTTTTCAAACATTTTGTGTTTCGGAAATATTTTCACTATGAAGTAAAAAATGAAAAGACCGCGGACGAAGTCACTGGTACTAATTACGAAGGTAATAAATTAAACATTTCATTATTTTCTGTCTATGATTAAACAAACTTTCGAATACACGCCACTGCAGTAATATGTCGGTCTATACAACTTGAAACAAGACAAAAACAACTGAAGAAACTAGCCAAGTTTGGCTGTAGTCAACATTCATATAAATAAAAGAAAATTATGAAAAATGTAATAAACTCCTATGGAAATTGTATATGCTATGCGAGCCCGGAGAATATCTGAGAAAGTATTAAAACTCTTGATAAATAAACACTGTGTGTAGATCACATGTGCGTTCATGGCGTGAAACTGACATCTGGTGACTCGGAAGACCACCAAGCTATCTTGTTAACGCCGTGAACGAAGACAGTAAATAAAGCTGTGAAGTGGCACCACACACGAGAACAGCGTGTTTAGAAATTACAGCAACTGGTAACATGTCTTCGCGAGAGATAGAATTTTTAAGGATAGTAAGACGTTAACAGCCGTATAGGGACTTCTCGCAGCATTTTTAATAGAAACATATATGACAGTGTCGCCAGGCTTCAAGCAAAGGCGTATTTCCTCCCTATTAAGTTCTGAGAATGGTGTGTACAGTTTAGTGAATGTCTTCCGTACACTTAGCATATTAAGTTAATGCAAGACTAGTATACGAGCAGAGCTTGTAACGAGACTATTACGAATGAATTTCTTTAATTAGTAAAAGTATTCTGAGAAAAGACGCCGTAAGTGCTCGACGCTTATTACCGCACTCAACGTACAAGAACTAGCAATCTTCAGACAAATGTTCCAACTAGGATTCTCCTCGTAATGTTTCATGTATGATGTAAACCCACACATTACGTCGTATATTGCATGACACATGTTATAAAATACTAAGCAACATTACTAACATTCGAAATTCCAGTCAGTCATAACTGATTAAAATGCGCCAGAATAGGTATTATATGAATAATCAATACTGAAAATGAAAATACATGATACGTCCAAAACCTACTTACAAGCATCACTGAACAAATTTACTACTTCTAGGGCTGATGATATTAGTATTCAATTGCTTTACACAATTACAGTTCAATTTGCGGCTTACACTCTTATTTACGACTACAGCAATATTTATTCAATCAAAGGATCAATTTTACCTCGAGCTATACTTGATGTGAGTGATACAGTGGTTAAGACGTATTTACAGCTCTTGAAACTCTCGATAATTTAACGACCTCTTTGTTGAGACACGAAGGAATGCGTGGAGATTGTATTTCCTGTACCGATAACCTCACGTGCGATAAAACGATATAAGCGAAAATCGTTAAGGACATAACTTTGGTAACGTTTAATTTTATATATATTTTTAGCCCGCAACAACGAACAAACATTACTTACAAAATCAGGATTTACGAGATCCCATTTGTCGACAAGTCGTATTCATCACATCAGTAAGACAAAGAAAAATTTTTATATTTACGTAGCTGCGTATAAACCCCCAAGATGAAATTCGGAAGAATACAAGAATTAGGATTATCAGATAAGTTTGTTTGTACAAGCCGAAAACGAAAGAACGTTACACTGAAGATTGCAAACTGTATTTTTTTTTTCACGAAAAATTACGGCTCGTTTTACCGGAAATAATGCTCACACACTGCGACCGTCTTATGTTATATTGTTTTGAACTCATCGACTAATACAGACTAACAGAATTGAAGTGATACAAATAAAACTCTTTAGGTACATCTTTAATAAACACCTTAAGCGTGTGTGGTAGATAAATAAACGCTGAAAACATCAACCGATTTCTACGCTTTTTCCGAAGCCAATATGGATAAAGTACTCAATGACAATCCTAGATAATGGTATTTGCCAACTTTGTGAGTAAATATTTATCCAGAATTACTAATTAGTTACGCGTGATCTCTTTCGTCGCAGTTAAATGCACGAGGTTCCGGCGTCAGAGACTGTGCCTCAGAAGTTCGTAACACTGGAAACAATTTAGCTTAAAACGTTGGCTAAAACTATTGTCTAGGATTGCTATTGTTTAATTTTAGCAATTTGGCTACAAGAAACCTACAGTTATAGATTGCTGCTGTTAGCGTTGAATTATGTACCACGGCCTCTTAAGAAGTATTCTGAATATTTCGAATATTAACAAACTACTAGGACACTCAACGCACATACTTTGAAACAACAAAGAAAAGCTATTGACGCTGCGTTTGCTTGCCAACTGTTTTTGGCAAAGTAACACAGCTTCGAAATTTTAAATAAAATTGGGCTCAGAACCTCAGTGTACAATCGGAGATCATCTTCATTTTTTGTAACAAATCACATAATGATTTAACTGTAAGGCGTGTCACCTACTAGGAAAAACTGATACTTAAAAAAAATTACCATTCAATATTGTTTTAGTTAATTACTGTGCTTATTCTTTGAATTCATCTAAACTCTGTAATAAATTACTAAAATATAAATGCTGAGTCTTACTATCTCAGACACTTTTCACTGTAGCAGTTCCATTTAATCTCTATGTTTTTATATAGAATTTTTTTATGGTTGTGTGCATATGTATCTGTGTTATGTTACTTGCATGTATATAGCCTATATGAACTGTTCTGTGGCTTTTTTTATTTCTGTGTTTTGTGTGTTTCAGTGCCACCTGTTAAAGGTTTATCTGTTGGTTGGCAATTAAATAAATAAAAAAAAATATTACATAAAATAGTAAAAATAATGATTATTATTGTTATTACTCCACGTCGTCTACTGTGAGACTTGCTGGAAGGGAAGGCGGGGAAGGACGAAGTGATCAAAACACTCGCAGTTAGTTCGCAGCAGAACATGTATATTATATGAACCACTCACAGGAGTCAACAGGAAGCATGTGTCTACACCTGCAGGAACTGTATTTCATTAACGGGGGGTAAAAAAAGAGTGGAAATAACCCCGACGGTATCCTTGCCCCGAGAGTGCAGGGAAACCATTGGGCAAACGCCACTTCCTGTATCGGTTGTTTATTTCCCCGAGAACTCCCGCAGGGTTAGGAACGGGTGAGGGGTGAGGGTGGGCTAGGGTCGCGAGGGTTTTCGCAAATGAGTGGACCCTCGCAGTAGCCACAAACAACCCGCCTCCCACCCTCCCCCCTCAACTCTCTCCTCGTTACACCACGACAACGATCATTAATTAAAACGCGGCTAGCGCTTGGGTCGCCTGACCAACCACACTACAGGAATGTGCGGCGAAAGGACTTGCGTCTATGTTGCTCGCACTCCATGGACACCGCACAATACGTTACGTAAAAAAAGTCACATAGACGTAGCAAGCGATCAGGTTCCCATCGTCAGTGGGGTGATTTGAACTTGTTGCTGCCGTACTCTTAGGATTTTAACAATTTTTTGCAAAAACTTTTGTTTACGTTCAGTTTTATACATTTGTATATTACAGCACGTACAATATGACTTACAGGAAATACAAAATATTACAGTAATTTAATCCATTACTTAAGGGCGCGGTTCTCCTCAGTTTTCAACGTCTTTTTTATTTTTATATTTGTACCAGATATTTTTTTCTTATTTTAGACATAAATTGTGATTAAAGCTTCCTCTTAGGACATTTGTGTATCTCTCATAGTTTTTGCGTAATGAGTCCTAAACGTCAAAATTTGCATTTTTTTCGGTTTTAAGTATGCCAATAAAACCAACTGACATACCAAACCGACAAAATTCATAGAGTATAACAATGTAGTAGGCTATAATTTGACATATATAGAAACAAATAAAAAAAAACTTTTGTATTTAATAAAAAATGCAGAATTTTGAAATGATAATTAAAAAATTATCAACAATTTTTTAGAAATAATTTTTTTTGTTTTTATATATGTCAAATCATAGTCTATAACATTGTTATACAGTGTGAATTTTTTCAGTTTGGTATGCCAGTTGGTTCAATTGGCGTACTTAAAACCGTAAAGTCCAAATTTTTACGTTTACGACTCGCTACGCAAAAACTATGAGAGATACAAAAATTTCCTAATAGGAAGATTTAATCACAATTTATGTCTAAAATAAGAAAAAAATATCTGGTACAAATATAAAAATAAAAAAAGACGTTGAAAACTGAGGAGAACCGCGCCCTTAATTTTTGCTTTTGGAGAGGCAACGGTATTTTTTAAATTCGATTTCATTCTTTCTGCAAGTTAAATCGATTAAATAATTTTATTAAATTTATTCTCTACCTGAAATGTTAAACCATAACATACAATGTGCAATTTATCATCAATTCACACAGACATAGCCAGTATTTTAACGAATTTTTTGTAGCAGTAACCAAATATTTGTGAATTGTTTAGAAAAAAAAAGAATAAAATGTTGGGTGTTTTATGCATCTTATTAAATATTTTTAAAGAACTAAAGGGGGCCGCGGTGGCCGTGGGGTCAGACCTCTCGCCTCCTACCAAGGCGAACCAAGTTCGATTCCCGGCGGGATCGGTCCCCAGATTTTCACATGTGGGAATCATGCCGGACGATGTCGCTGATCGGCGGGTTTTCTCGGGGATCCCCCGTTTCCCCCGCCCATTCATTCCGGCGCTGCTCCATACTCACATCATGTCATCCCTCACCAGCACTAAAGACCTCGATTTAAGCGCTGACCAAAATCTCTCACTCACTCACTCACTCACTCACTCACTCACTCACTCACTCACTCACTCACTCACTCAATCACTCAATCACTCACTCACTCCGGGAAACTACAGATGTTCAAGTTTTATAATGATTATCAAGACGTCGGCCCTCATGACGCGCAGTTGCCGAACCAACCCCCGTCGTAAGGGCTCAGCTGGCCAGGTCGTTACGATATTGCCTGACAAGCCGGACAGCGAGAGAGGTTCAGATTGCAACTAGGTCAACGATGGGAAGAAACCCATGGAAAACAGCAACTCACCTCACCCTCCTCGTAGTAGCACAATAATGAGGATAAGCAGGTCAATATAACGTTTTGTTACCAATAAACCGGGTCTTTCAATTCACCAGCACTCATCCGATCAACAGCAGTCCAGTTCTCCTCCGGGGCTCGGGGGTCGAGTCCCGGCGGGCGCGTGCTCGTCCGTCGATGCCTCTACCTCATCAATCCAGCTTTCGGTAAGGTCATTAGATTTAATCATGTGGCAGCAATCCTCAACTTTATATAAAATTTCAGTAATCAGTAATATTGCGCTGCCCTCCGAAATTAATAAAACACATTGTAATTATTTTTGTATTCAGAGTACCTGCCTTTCTAGTAGAGTAAATGCCAGTTTAACAATAACTGTCTTAAAGTCATTTAACCCTAAATAATATCTAAATAAGCATACTTTAAAAACTTTGTAACAAGGCGTAGCAATCTGTGTGCTGCGTGCTCACGATGCGTGATCCGGTCATCTCCGCGTCTTCCTACCAAGTGTACCTTAGCGTCTACCTATGGCCGCACCGGCCAGCAAACACCGCCTAAATTCCCTTGGCCAATCACAGGCCAGCTCGTAGACAATGGCCGCCACCTGTCACCGTATCCCGCGTCGCTCTTATTGTTCTCATTTTTATCCCTGCTGACAATACTCATCAGTCACAACACATAATAATCCAATACCAAATAAATCTACACAAGTACACCATTCATTCCTGTAAATTATAGTTATTGAACTTAATATTTGAAAATTAGTTTAACTTAACGACTATTTCTACTCTTCATATACATGTGTAACATTATCTAGGTCTAATTCTTTTTACATTGACGGGGTTTTTGTCTGTTACAGTATAATGAGTGAACCATACTGCATGAGTTAAAAACTTCCATTACTATTTTGGAAGTTTTTTTCAATGATAGTTCATCGAATTCAAAAGTAAACGTATCAGGTTAGTATAAATTTTACAGAATGTTTGGTAACTATAGCTACATACGAAAGGGAAGTGTCGAGGACGATGAATTAAGCAATTCATGCTAATAAACATAGGTACGATGTATGGACACATGGCAATGTTGCAACACTGTTACCGCCTCTGTACCAGGCACCAGTTTTTATTTGTGTGGGGATATATAAAAATCTTTGTGTATGCCAGCCCTGTTGATAGTGTCCCCGAACTACAGGAACGCATTGTGGATGGTTGCCTCTGTATTCGGTACACACCTGGAATTTTTGAACTCGTATGGGAATCATGCTGAAGCCTGCTTTCACATGAAAGGTGCCCATTTCGAATACTTGTAATGTCTTCGTCCACATGTGCAACATTTTGACGTTTTGATCCTCGGGAACACTGGTATTATAGCGTCCCCGCCGTAATATGTAATGTGTCATATTGGGAAAACCATTGGTTTCCGGAATGATGTTTGTTAGCATTAATTGCTTGTTTCGTTTGTACCTATAATTACTAAACATTACGTATTTTTTTATAATTGTTCCTGACAAGACGGTTTTAAAAAGTGCTGACGTTACTGTGAAAAACCAATGTGTCAAATCAAACAATTAACGTATAACACATCTGACTGTTGTCCCTATTTTTACAGAGCTATGGTACAATATAACCAGTTCAACGCAAAAGTGTAAGAGAGTATTCACTATTCATAGATGTGTGAAAAACGCTTCCTATTTATGTAAAAAAAACTTTCAGCACATGACTCTGAATTTTCATTTGCTAAAAACAGAAAACGACGTTGACTAATTGCACACGTTCCTGCCCAGGGCACGCAGCTTCGTTATGCGTACTAAATTGTTGGTAAACATAGCAGTTTCTTGAGACTGGCACAATGTGCAACGGGCAAAAAACCGCTTGGCGCCTATGTAG
>PNEQ01008251.1:29497-67886 GCA_003012365.1 Medauroidea extradentata
AAAAAAAAAAAAAAAAAGATACTATACTATTTTTGTTGGACATTTATGTAAGCCAGAAATGGGCAATAATTTTCCTAAAAGAAATTTAAATAATTATCTAAACTTGAAAAAAAAAAAAAGGACTATAATTTATCCAGAAAGCAAAAATTCTCCAAGTTGCGTTACTTGACATTTCTAAAAATTAAGGGTTTTATAATTTGTGCATGCATGTTAAATCTTAACATATCAAATGAAGTGCCCCACTTACTCACTCATCACCGCACAGCCCAAACTGGAGTTAAGAATCACGAAATTTCGAGAGATTATTTCACTTACCACGTAAACACCCTCTAAGAAGGGCTTTTTAGAAATTTGAATATTAAAGAAGTGACGAGGAGTGAAATGAATCCTTCATTAAACCCATTTAGATATCGATGTGATTTTCATTTCAAAATGAAGCACACAAAATTGCATGTTACTTGGTTTTTCACTTTTCCGAAATTCGAAAATTAAAGCTGTGAAATGCTATAAAATGTATTTTCAATCTATACCATAGGGAAAAGGATAATAGTACAGTACTGCACGCCAGTTGAGCGGCTTGCGTGGAGAGGCGATAATACATTACATACGTCGGTCAACGGCAACCTTACCGCTCCTGCCTCACACACACAAACACAGTCTATCTAGGGAGGCCCCTTAAGTTGTGTGTAGTCGTCATTAATTGCCTCGCTGTCGACGAATCGTAACTTCCAGTGTACCTCAATTTCATCTCAGTCTACCCACAACAATAATTTTTTATTCTCAGTGAGGGGTTGGAAGAAAAACGTATTTGACATTCACCCCGTGTGTGGCGCCGGCACGTTGCCTGCCTTGAGCGGTTGTTAGTTCCGTGCAAACAAGGTTGTTTGACTTAATCGCCCGTCGTGTTTGACCCTCCTCCTGATGTTGGTTTCTCGGGCTGTTAAATATAAAAAACTGCAGCGTAGTAACGTATGGACCCTGAAATACTCTCAACACTCAGTGAGGTAATATGCAAGTAGCAGTCGAATAAAATACAAAATAGATATCATTGAATAATACATAACAACTTTATTTAAACTCTTTTTCATATAAGTTTGGATAAATTTGACAGCAACTTATGGGTAATAATTTTTTAGTATTTTTTGATTCGTTGCACAATGCAAGATGATTTAAGCTCTAAAATTAACTTGAAATTTCCATTTTAGCATTTGTACTGCACAATTTGTCTTGTGTAGTACCACAAATAACAAATTATTACACATAAGTTGCTGTCAGATTTATCTAAACTTATATGAAATGGAATACCTTTGTCTAAGAAACGAGGAGCAGAAACTTGAAACAAAATCCATATGCGAGTGTCGAATTTTCATTACATAATTTTTTTTTTCATGTCAACGTGAATGCTCACCTGACATATGAATGCTGTTATAGTGAGTCATGCGCATTTTCTTTGTCTATTCATCTATGGTTGAAAAAAACCATGCTTAGTACAAACAATTATTACGGCTATTCATCACTAAAACAGACATTTTCAGAATTTTATATCATACAAAACACCAAACATACTCGTAAAGCAGACAATACATTGGTTTGTAATATTACAAGGGACTTAAATAGTGCTCACTTTACCGTGTGTAGCCTATATAACAGCTTACCTACATTGCTGTTTACAGGTGGGTTTTTTTCAGGGTACTCTTGTTTCCTTCCCATTCGCATTACGCTTCGTCTCCATGGAATGGCAGACGTCTAGGAGCTACCAATCAGTTGCAACTATCGGCGTATGATGACTTATCCTCGGGTATCCTCAGGGGCACAGTAACCGTTAAAGAGGAGGGTGGAGACGGCGGCAGGGGATATTGCCACCACCTCCTCCCAACGGATCATTTGAATCCTTGATACGGGTGCAAACCTTTAAAAATCTATTTGTACACATACAGTAATTTCAAGGTGTTTCTTATCTCAGTAACATAATACATAATTTAAAGTCATTTTATGAAAGAAAAACTCATATCAATGATCGTGACCACTGTACCTCCTTAAAGATGAAAAGTAGAACAGCAATGTTGCCCTCCCTTCCCTTCCTTTTGGAAATTTGAGCTGTTCCCCTGGTATCCTACCTGCATATATTTTTTGAAAGTGCAGTTATGTAGCTGCGGGCTGCATACATACACGGGTGAGTCTCCTAAGTTATGTTCGTCAGCCGAGACGCACATGTGCCGTCAGCACTGTACCTTGAGCCTGATATTCTGCGCTGAACACACATTCCGTCGCCTGGGATTGATGATGATGTAGGCATGGGCCGTGATGAGGGATTTTTTTTGGTGGGGGGGGGGGATGCAGAGACACGCAGATGGTGCGTGAGCAGTTTACGTTGCATTCAAACGTCAGCTGGTTTGAAGTTCGAAACCCCAGAGGTCTGGAAACTCGAATTGAAAAATGACTCATATGACTTAAGTCCTTTTCACACAGTCAAATTTTGCTTCAATTTTCTGTCATATTTATTGAAATAAAATTCTTGAATGACACGTGACGCCATGTTAACGTCATTAACTTTGTCTTTCAATTTATTGAATGCCTTGAATTTTGTCAAATATTTGCGTTTTTAACATTATTTTTTTCTTGAATTGAAATACTTATGAACAGAAAACAAATCTTTAAAAGTATTAATTCTAATAACGTATAAATTGATTTCTGTATGCGAATTAAAGCGCATTAAAACTAATTAGGCATACGCTAATTAGTTATTTAAAAAAAATTATACAAATATAATGAAAATTGTTGTGTTTGTATAACTTTTTTTGGTTGTGCATGATTTAGTAGATATATTACAAAAAAAAATATTTTCTCTGTAATTTGTTTACTAACTGTGTTATAACCTTTCAAGTGGTACCTTATTTATTGAATCAAATTGAAATCAAGATATAGAATTTAATAAATATTTTACCGTGTGAAAGGGCCTATATCGCCAGTGGTGGAGTTTTTAAAAATACGGCAAATGGAACTACGAGTAGCAAGCCCGTGTAGTTTACACTAGGAACATTAGTAGTATGAAGGTATACTGCAATGTTAAAAACTTCACTACACTAGTGGCACTGTTAGTCATGAAGGGTTCAGTTTATAGGCGGTTCGGGATAAAGTGAGCACCCAGAAAAGCCCTGCTAAAGTTCTACTTTCAGATAATTCGTATCTTTCCGCGCGTAACGGCTGACGCCTGGAAACATCTATCCCCTCTGGACACATCACTTGATGTTTGCGCATGTAAGATAAAATGTACAGTCAGTATGAATCGATACAATTTGATAAAAAAAATACTAATTATTATATACAATACAATTATGATGATTTCGATTGATTTTGTTACAGTTTTGTTGATTTTAAATAGAAAAATACAGGGAACTGTGTTGCGTAATTTCGCTGCCAACCATACAAGCAGTAAGGGGACTATGTGTAATGTTTTATTATATGCAGTAACGGCTAGTGATATTTTTCAAAGGTAAAAATTTTAGTGCTCACTTTATCCCGAACGACATTTACTAACATTGGTAGCTAGTGTCCAGACCGAAGACCGAGCTCCTGCCTGATAGCAGCGGCACAGAATATTTAGGAATACAGAAGTGAAATAGTTGGTAGGAAGGCGAACTCAATCACACACGCCAGCAAAATGGCTTCCCTGGCCAGCAACATGGCGGAAACACATACTGCCAATCAGCGTAAGGCGGTTGCCCTGCTAGCCGGCAGCCAGGCCAATAGGAATTCCTACAGTAACAAGTAGGAGCCAAACATACACAGGGTTGTTATTAACAGCTCAGGGCAGCCAATAAGCGGCGAAGTTCGCTCGTATCAAAAGAGCCGCCACGTCATTTCACGTCTGTATTACTAGTTAGTCTGTGGCAGCGGTTATCTTCTCTGTCTGCCACGAGTTCTCATTGATTGTCGAATATTTCTTACATATAAGTATTTCCTCTCAGGGTATCTATGGACTCAACTCTTTAACCTCAGCAAGTTACAGTTACAGTTTTATTTACGAATACGCACGTAGTAAGGACGTGTCTCTCATCGGCTCTGAGGTGATTAATAGGGAGAGTGGAAAATCGCGAAAATATTTTAACTTAGGTAAAACTACAGTGGCGCTAAGTGCCTTAGCATTTTGCACCATGATGGGACGGCTATAATTTGACAGACGTATAACAAACGATCAGCATCGCAGTACCAGAATTCTCACTGGTCCGGTTAAATATGAAAACACAAGTAACAGAATGAGAATATTGGACACGTAGATACTATGCATATAAGAACTTCTTAAACCGTGATTTTCCCGCAAAAATTAACTAGTCAATAGGTAAGGAGCTAACGTTCCTGGCAGGATCTAGGGATGGAATCGGCCATTGCCTGTAATGAGGAACTGAACGGCTGGAGCGGTAGCAAACCCATCAAATGCAAGTAAAGAATTTTAGCACAGCACAAACACACACTGTTTATTTACTGTAGTAATATTTCATTGTCTAAAGAATAAATGTTCTTGGTAACATTCTTAATAATTCTTCTTCTGTATGTAATAATTATACAGGAGATTCAGGGCGGAATGTGTTAATTTTGTGTGGTGATAATTTATGAAAAAGGGAGAAATGCTACCTCGAAAATATACTTTAACATTGAATTTCTTTCGACAACAGTATTCAGAATGTTGGTGCATATAGGTGGTTAGGATAAAGTGAGCATTCAAAAATGCCCTGCTAAAGTTCTATTTTCAGCCAATTAGTATCTTTCCGCGTATAACGGCTAACTATGGGATATGTCTAACCTACAGTACATGAACACGTCACTTGATGCCTGCGCGTGTAAGATAAATTGTGCGGCTAGTTGGAACCAATATAGTTTGATAAAAAAAAGTTTATTAATCATATAAATTACAAATACGTCGATTCCAGTTGATTTTATTATTGTATTGTTGTATTTAAATAGGAAAATACACGTAACTACATTCAGCAAATCACTGCCAACCGTACAAGTTTTAAGGTAACTACAGTTTATGTTGAATTATATGCAGTAACGTCTAGTTATATTTTTCAAAGGTAAAACTTTCAGTGTTCACTTTTTCCCGAATGACATATAATATTAAGTGATAATTATTTTAATTTTAATTTACAGTAATTGTATTTTATAGTCGGTTTTCCGGAGTGGTACAACTACTACTATATTTCACTTTATGGTCAAATTAAAAACACAATTTTAGTTAGTTCTTGATAAACTATCATGACGCAAAATGAACACACACTATCCTGACACTGCGAGTATAACTTAGTCACACATTTGTTTGCAGATACATATACGGGAAACTAGGTTTGAGGTACAGCTCTTGTTATGTGATGATGTACAGTATACCTGGCATGGAGGGACTGTGTGGTTTTACTGCCTCACGTGTGAATGAACGAAGGTACAATGCGAGTGTGTGTGTGGTTCGAGTGTTCCAGTTCGGGCCGTCTTCTCTCGGCCTCGTGTCCCGCACGTCCACAAAGCTAATTTATCAAAGGCGCCGCAACCTCTCTGGACTCCAGAGTTCCGGGCGACCTTTGTGTCTAGGAAGAGGTGGGGGAGGAGGGGGGATGGTATGTGAGCCCGGAGGAGGGGAGGGAGGGCAGTGAGAGGCCATAGTGTCAGTCTGCTCGCGCATGTTGTAACTGAAAATATTGACTCTACCTCGTCCTTGTTTGAACGTCTCTTCCACGTAGATCCTACATCTGTCCCGAGCCTCTACAGAACAAAGATGGAAGACTCGTAAAAATAATGTTTAAATAGGTGTCTTTTTTTTTTTCAACGTTCTCAAATTCTTCCGCACTTAGCAAAACTATGGCCTACAAAACCCCAAACTACAGACACGCGAGTAGTTTACAACGTAAACTGTTATAAATTCTGAAAAAAAAGATATTTGACTTCACTTGTACACGTGTGTTAAAATTTTGCTGAGAGAACTTGAATTTAGCTGGATATAGAAAACAAAATGTTTTCAAGAAATGTGCAAATGAAGTTGGCAATCGTGCTGCATTAACATTTTTAAATTTACTATCACCCTCAAAGATTTAGCTTTCATTAAAAGGTTTTAATTGGGAAGGGGGGGGGGTCACGTTTCAAAGGACTGAGCGAGGTGGCACAACTGTACACGTCAGAACTACATTCGGGAGAACCCGGGTTCGATACCCAGCTCCGAAAATCCTGAATACAGATTTCTATGGTTTCCCGAAATCGCTACAGGCGAATTATGGGACGGTACCTTAATAAAGGCCACGGCCGAATCCTCTCCCAGCTCCCGTCATTGTTTCAAATATGCGATTATACCTCAAATTCTATAGATATTTCGCCACAGTGCATACATTGCTATTTAGCTGTTAACGTATAATTACGCCACAATGTGTGTGGCAAATATTTTATATTCATAATTTGCCCGTCAATTGCAACCTATCTATACATTACTAGCTCTATTGTCATGTTTGTATTGTAGCTCAAGGTAAATATAATTTGCGGTATAGTCGCCGATTCAACATTTTTCTTCTCAGAATAAAAAAAACAATATGGTGACTGCAACCTAGCCTTAATGATCTCGCTTACTTACCTTACGTTTCAAGGGGAGCGGGATTAGATAATGCTTTACTCACTGGGTATGTGGCTAACATGCCAGCAAGGAAAAACTAGTGGATTATATGCTATTACTGAGGTTGTGTTGTTAGATAATTAGTTATTCGCCTCTTGTACGTTCATGGCTGAAGAATGCATCAGCTCCTACCAGTTCAAAAGAAAATGTTACATAATCTCGCATTTAAAATTGTACATTTCTCGAAGCCAATTTGCAAAAAATAAGAAACCGCAACTCCTATACAACAGGTTTTGCCAACGTTCTGAACAAAATCTTTTCTCGTCTAAAATATTTCTGAAGAACAATCACTGACGCAGTAATCTCGTACATTTAATTTCAAAGAGAGCGCGCTAAACAAATGCATCATTCTGGGTAAATGTTTGCTCTAAAGTTGGAACATTTAATTATCTAGAATTGTTGTTTTGTAGTATTTCCATATTGACTTTCAAAAAGGTGTAGATTTGAAATGGTGGAGGAGTCCTCACCTGGCGCATGGACGATGTAGCGTGCTACACGTATTAATTTTTACGCGAAACCAGCGTGCGTAACTTATTCATATAACGTTTATCTACGAAAAGAACACACACTTGAAACTACGCTTAGAAACACGATTTCCGAACCTCGCAAAATGGTTAACAACGGCTCTTTTATTAGACTGCTGTAACTCCGGACATACCGTTTGAATTCTTAAAGTACAAGGGACAATGGTCAGACCATTCGCCTCCCACCAAGGCGATCCGGGTTCGATTCCAGGCGGGGTCGGTCCCTGAATTTTCGCACGTGGGAATCGTGCCGGACGATGCCGCTGGTATGCGGGTTATCTCGAGGATTTCCCGTTTCCCCCGCCATTTCATTCCGGTGCTGCTCCATACTCACCTCATGTCATCCTTCACCAGCGCTGAAGACCTCTATGTTGAGCGCTGACCAAAATATCTCACTCACTCTTAAAGTTCAAAGCAAGATGCATATTTTGACCTTTACTTCACAGCATCCAAAAATTAAATTTTAGGGTCACAGCTTAAAAGTTCCACAGGAAAAAAGACTACAAGTAAAAACTTGCACGCCAGTTAGACGCGCTGTGAATAGAGGCTATGTACTTCTCGTCGAGCGTGGCTCTTATCGTTCCACTCTACCCACGTGTCAAACGCGGAAATATTAAACCGATAAAGACAACTCTTTATGGGTGCACAGACAATGCAAAGAGTTGTGTACAATCATTGCTAAGCTAACCACGCTGCGAGGCGAAGGATGCTGAAATATTTTCTACACAGGAGCGTAGTAAAGGCGTTGCCTTGCAAGTAACGAGAAAGCTTAGCTAAATTTTACACGAAGTGAGGTAAAATTAATCTGGTTGCTACCTCGGCGAGTAATGAGGGTCGCATAGCAGTCACTGTGTCCTTGGTTGCGAGGAAGACAAACATAACTACTCCCCTGGTATCTCACCTTCCTGTAACACCGACAACCTGCCTAGGTTATTGTTACAGTGAAACAAACCAGACACTACATTAATCAGGAAGAAATATACGAAAGGGAGATAGTTTGCGAACCTAGAATGACTTTCTTTGTACAGACGCGAGACTATGCAGCACGTTGCTCGTAATACACGCCGCCTTCCCAAGTTTAGAGGATTTAGTTACGTTTGATTTAAAGAGAGAAAAATGTTGCAAATATCTTTGACTAGCGCACATTACAACATCGTATTATGTTAACAACAAAAGCGCTGAAGAGTGCGTAGTAGATAAATAAACGCTGAAAATATCAATTGATTTCTACTCTTATTTCGAAGCCAATATGAATAAAATACTCAATGACAATATTAAATAATGATATTTGCCAACTTTATGAGTAAATATTTATCCAGAATTACTCATTCGTTACGCGTGATCTCTTGCGCCGCAGTTAAATGCACGAAGTTCCGGCGTCAGAGATTGTGCCTGAGAAGTTCGTAACACTGGAAACAATTTTGTTTAAAACGTTAGTTAAAATCATTTTCTTGGATTGCTATTTTTTACTTTTCGCAAATTGGCTCAAAGAAACCTAAAGTTATAGATTAATGCTTTTAGCGTTGAATTATGTACCACGCCCTCTGAATTTGCTGGACCAAAGTAGACGGAGCAATACTATAGTAGATACTGATGAATTTGTCACGCGATCCCTTATATACATCTACAACTTAAGTTCAAAACGTAGTGGCGTTTAAGACCGTGAGTACTAAATTGCTAGTTTGTTTGCAAATATCGTAGAACCATCGCCCAATTTTTTTTAGTGTTTTTTTATCATGCTTATTTTTTACGACAAAATACGCTACGTTTTTTTCTATTAAATTGAAAACAATTCAATTGACTACGGTAGGCCTATATTCGTAACCACGCCATATTTTGTCTATGAAAAATCATAGTAAAATCTTTTTTCGACAGTATTGACCGACGACCTTGCGAATTATGATCTCGTTTAGATAAAAAAAACGAACTATTACAAAAACAGTAAAAATAGGGTTTCATGCTGTATACGAAAAAAAAAGTAAAACAAATAAATTTTGATCCAGTTTCAAAACGGCAGAGAGGAAACAGTATCGTATTTTATATATATTTTTACAACTTTGCCCAATTTCGAAAATAAGAAACGTAGCGGAAACGTATAATTTTTACTCATACGATTATGGAAATCGAGTTTTCTTGGAAGCAGCAACTTGCTAAAAGGAAAACTTCTGTGTTTATTATTCGCCGGTTATAACTGAAGACTGCTAAATTAAACAGATGCCGTCAAGTTCTATGTCAACCAGTCATAACGAGAAGCGTATTTTACATTGAATCCACATCCATTTTTCTTGTAACGGACTGTTATAATTACCAACAGCCTCACCTGGAGGACGGGCTAGCGACGACGGCAGTGCATCAGGTCAGTAGTTGCACAAGACAAGGGCCTCAGCAATTCTCCCCACCTGCACTGAAGTGTGGTATTATAATGCAGAGTATTGGGGGAATCGCGGTCTGTCTTCTTCAAGATTTTCAGCTGTCACCAGCTCGCCAGGATGGTCCTGGGGTCGAGACCCACGATGTGCCGCCGTCCGTCGATAGCCGAACACATTCATCAGCCTCCGGCACATCATTTGACGATGAGGTCTAAGGTGTTCGAAGGGTCACCCATCATAAAATAGATAATGAATTTAATTTTCTGAACAGCCGTTGCCCTACTATCTAAATTTTGTAGTATAACCTTGCAGTATTCTGTAATCTAAACTATGCAGAGTGAAGCCACCGTAATTAGATCAACATATTTCCTTAAACCGTAACCCTCACCTTTAACTTAACCACTTAACTAGTTTCAGTATAAAGTGCATACCTCTGACTAAACTCACGCGTAAAACGGTCAAACAAATAGTTTCACAACAGTGGTGGAGGCGCCCGCAACTGCAATGCTAGACGGCGAGTGCTTGCAAGGTAGGGCTGCAGATTATCAGAACACAACATTCCTGACGCTTACGCCGTATGAAAGGTCATGCTGGCTACCGTACGTTTTGTGACCGCTCACTAACAAGAGGTCAGAGATTGCAACGTCAACCAGTACTCACCCCTGTACAGCTGTCGGCAACTGCACCGAGCAGTAGGAAGACATTACCTCTTGAAGTTACTGCTGATTATTTGTAGAGTGATTCTGTATCTAGTGGCCTCTGCGTGCTCAGAATTATATTAGAACTAATATTTACGGGCATGATTCGAGGAGAAGTATACGTGATTGGATCCCTGTTTATGAAAGTGGTCCTTGAGAACTCTGAACCTAGAACAAACCTACATGAAATCATTCACTGACTCCCGCGCTACATTGGTAAATGTACAACTGGTCACTCACTGGAGCAACAGCAAATGAAGAAGAAACTGAAGAGAGTGTACACGCCACTGTGGAGTTCACCATGTAGATTGTAGAAATAACAAAATGTCCTAAGACCCAATTCATAATATAGTAATAACAGATCGCATCAACACACCACCATACAACTAGCACTCTTAACAGCTTCGTCGCTGCCTAAATGTAGGTACCTCTTCGTTAACATTATCACCGTAAGATTTAGAGGAGTCCTCGACGGGAATACTGTCGTCAGTTGAACGCCTAGCACTTAGAGACTATGGTACGAGTTGTAAACAATCTAGAGTCAACCTTAATGTCCAAGCTACTAAAGTAAAACCCAGTAACATCATTATATTATCACAGAAAATTAAAGCAAAAATGTGTGATACTACTGTTTACAAATATGATTTAATCTATTTTACCGAATCCGTTAATTTTGTATTTCGCGGACCTATGATACGTCTAAGATATACACACACGGATACATTACAATTATGTCCGGAAGCACACTGAATAGTTTCACAAGAATAATGAGAAGTGAACAGTTACACGAGTGTGAAACATCACCAGTGTACCGCTATCGCTGACAGTTATTTCAGGAACTAATTTAGTCAGCAAGGGTCAACTGTTCACTGCAGTGTCCAGGCATGTCGTACGACCGTGCATGGCTGTATATGTAATGCTGGCTTGTAACACTGGGGGCGCCACTCCAGCACGAGAATTAATTATGTAGCGCCAGTACTCCACGTCATAGGACCCGCGTTGTTGATGGAGATTACAGAGGTCGGCGAGCTGGAAAGCTTTTAGGCCTCGTGTACTTTGTTTATCTCGTGCGTTGTAGTTGTCGAGGATAGACATTCGTGTTGTTGGCGCGGCTCGTCGTGCAATCCGTTCACAAATTCTCTTGCACGTCCGGCCAAGTGTTGTTTTATGTTCCACGTTCTTGTTTGGCGTTAGAGTGGGCCTACATACAGTACGCCGCTTGTTCTTGTATTGTATGATCACAGATTATCTAGGAATACAGAAGTGAAACAGCGGAAAGGAGGGAAAACTACTGCCGAGTCTCAATTCACCCTGGAGTACTCTCTCATGCTCTCGATCTCACAAATAGTCACAACTACATCAGTAAGAGCACTCTCTGCCTGTTTCAACTGTTCGCCGATAGTACGAAAGAGCGAGTTCACACGGGTAGATACATTAGGTCAGCCAAAATATCAAGTTTTCAGAGTTTGGACTATTACCTCCGGTAAGCTTTACTCGTGTTCGAAATGTCTACTAACGGGCTTTCGTTTAGCTACTAAAAGTAGTATTATATTTGAATATACATATAATACGCGTAAAAATGCACTGTGGACGTATCACTTAGCAAACTATGATATGAATAATATGTAGACTTTTTATTTCCGTCATTTCAAAATCTTGAATAGCATAACAAGGGTTATAAAATCTTGGTAACCGACAGAACCTGGTCACATGAATGAGATAACGTGCCGTACTCCAACGAGTGAATTTTTATAAACGCTTTAATCAGCTCCTTGGCGAAAGGACACCCCGCACTCACACGGCTCGCTCGTAGTGTCAGCGCCTGCCGCAAGGAAGCGCTGCAACCAGCCAAGCTCAGGTGCGCGCGCACGCCCCGCCCTGCCCCGTGCAGTTCGCGCGGCCACCACCAGGCGCGGCACCTCAGTCCTGCGTGGGCGAGCGAGCGGGGCGGGCGGGCTGTCGCAGTCTTGTCGGTGCGGCGTGGACCACTGGAAGCCGGGCCGCTGATGAGCGCGACATGAAGAAAGTCGTGTTGCGGCGCAGCTCGGCGCGTTACTTCGCCTTCGGCGCCATCTTGTTCACGGCGCTGCTGTTCCTCTACTACGGCTACAACACCGGCGGAGGCGGCCACCAGCACGCGGGAGGTTTGGTGGCAAGGGACGCCGCCCCCGTCGTCGCCAACAGGCCGCCGCCCACCAGCGCCGCACCACCCGCCGAGGACGACTTTGACGAGGGTGACTGGACGCTGGCCTCGGACACGTGCCCCAATGTCAGGCCGGCACAGGCGGACGTCGACACCGTGCAGCAGTTCAACAAGTTCGACTTTCAGGTTAGTCTTCGTCATCCTGTACAGCGGTTGTCGTTCAAGTACGTGTCACCTCGTTCATCTTCATCCCCGCTGTACCGCCTTTCAAAGGGGCGTTAGTTGTACCACAGCAGATGTCACTTCGCTGCATTCGTGTGGCTTGGAAACATGAAGAATAGTTGTATTCGAAAGTAGGCCTACCGTACGAATGGTCCAACGACACTGCAAATACTTAAATTGAACAGCCTCACACTATTCGGCTGAATATTGAGATGTAAACAAGTATCTAACACTATAGTTGCATGGAAAATCGAATTAACGGGCGACACAATAGCCGTAATTCTAGTACCCCATAGTAACCAACTGTTTCGCACAATAATAGCATTTATTTCATGAATTTATATTAATTTTAAAATTCGGTTCAGCAGTTATGATCCTCGTCACTGAAGCAGATGTTGTGTTGTATCATAGGTTTCCGATCTCCTTTTCCAGAGAAATGAACTGAACGACAAGAAGCGAAGTTTCTATGAGCCGAAATTGTCCCGTGTCATTCTTTTAAAATATAACCTGATTTGCTGGGTGTCGTTTGGAGCACGAATACCTACTTCATGACGAATAGTTCGTCAATGCGCACGTGTTTACGCAAGTCTTCAACGCGCTTCTTTACATTATCTGGCCACGTGATCTGTTTCGTTTACGAACTGTTGACGTAGCTATTATGTAGCTCGGTATTCAATTCGTGGCAATAACTATTTTGTAAATAAGAAGTGATTGGCTGTGGTCTAGTACGTTAGTACTGTTGGGTTAGGACAGCGGCGTCATTTCAGTTTTTTTCTAGGGAGGGGGGGGGGAGATTTTGTTTTCCGGCGACAGTGACCTTGTTGCATATTTTTATTAATTAAGCACGTGTAAATTAGATACTTTAATAATAAAACTTCAGTTTTATGTGCTTGAGTTAGCATCATTTAAATTTAAAAATACAAAAAATATATTTATACACACAAAATTCTAAATCCAGGGAGGGGGCCTTTGCCCCCCCCCCCCTTCTCTGTGGCCCCAAATGACGCCCCTGGGTTAGGATGCTGTCAAGTGTTTCGTGTATGAAGTTATGCTCTAGAAACAGAATACGTCATAATTGTTATACAATAAATCAGATTGTTTAAGATCCTTAACTTCATATGATCTTTGAAAGAATTGTGCAATGGGAGTGCAATCTAGTCACGTAACTGCAGTTCTAACGGCAGATAATGTTAAGTTCAAATGCTTTGTCTGAAACGAACGTACGACGTCCATCCCACCGTATGTACAGTAAATATTGTACTGCAGCTTGACTGGCATTGTTTACATGTTAATAGTTGTATCTAAATAAATGTCAAAATCTGATACGATTCAGAGTACAACGTGACTTCAGCGGTACCTTGCTTGGCCAATATCGCAAGAACTTCTTACGCCTATTTTTTCATGCCGGTCAATTAGAATAATAGTTGTTGGTATGAAAATTGCCGTGCTATTGAAAACTTATTTACTTTCTATCCTATTTTTTCCCTCGAAAGTTAAGGCAAAATTTTTTTCGAATTCTTTTATTATTCCTAGTGCGGAGGTGGACAATTCAGTGTAAACTACGTTGGCTGTGGACGAGCCATCTGCTAAGGCTGTGCTAGAATCGCCGGGAAAAAAAAAACCGTAAAAATTGAACACACACTTTTGAGTGATGCTTGCTACAACACACCGTACCGCTACTTAGCCGCCGTAACAGGAATAGAAACCTGTCAATTTCCCACGGTGTGGTTACGGTTATTTATATTCGGCTACTTTACGGTCAATGTAGCACGGGCTTTAGGGAGGGTTTACAGTAGACCGCGTGCACGGAAACACGCGTTAAGGGTGTTCAAGTGCGATAAATCATAATTTTATATTTTTATGAAATATCGCTAGTTTTACAGACGATACTTGTGAGTGTAGTTTCCTCATACAAAACAATTTTAGCTGGCACAGTTTTCTCACGGCGGCGCGTCAAAGTCAATATTTGCGTGTTCTGCTGCCATGCAAATGGTGAAAACCAGTTGACTTATATAAGTGCAATAATTCACACTGAAATAATATGCCATGGGCTACGTAATAAAACGTTAAGAAACATCCCGCGAAATAGTTTTATATTTTTAAAAGTGTTGAATTTTGTAAATTTTTTTTCTGTACTTTTGTGATTTTCCAAACAATTCAAAATGTGGCATTATGGGTTTTTAAATGTTTTATTGCATAGCTAATGGGATGTAAATTCACAGTTTAAGTAGATTGATTGGTTTTTACTATTTGCATGGCAGCGTAGCAAGCAAATTTTAACTTTTACGCACCATTACGAGAAAACTATCAGAGCTAAAATTGTTTTTTAAGAGGAATTCACACTCACTAGTATCGTCTACAAAACTAGCGATATTTCATAAAAATATAAAATTATTATTTTATCGCACTTGAACACCCTTAAGTAAATGTTTTTCACAATAATATCGTTAAGTCATGATTCCAACCAATGGAAACAAGCGGCAATACCGTCATCAGATAGTGGTGATGTGAACTACATATCTGGCGGTAAATAATCATATCGTACATTTAATTGCGGTGCACTAGATCACGCTTAACAAATGCATCATGCCGGGTAAATGTTTGCTTATAAAGTTGGCAAATATAATTATCAAGGATTGTTGTTGTGTAGTTTTTCTATATTGACTTTCAAAAAGTGCAGATCTCAATTGTAGAACTCAGCGCTTATTTACCTACCACGCCATCTTTCAGTTGTCAATATTTGTAAAACTACTGTTAGGAGTGACTTGTTTCGACGCACGGCCTGCGTGTGTCGACGGGGTCTTCTACCAGACAGAATGTTTACACGAAGGCGTCTGTCTCGTGGTGTGCCAGGATAGGACTCGCGATTTCACAGCTGGGTTGTTATTTTGTTTCATCCTCTCTAGAGAAGCTCTTTGTGCGATATCTCGTGTGCCGTCCCACGGGGGCTGGGGTAGGAGAACATCGTGGAGCAGCGTCATCTCTCATGGAGTCTGGGGGACTAGAGAACCACGTGGGGAAGTACAATCCCTCAGGGCGGCTGGCGCGGGGTCCAAGCCGTTCCGTTTGGAATCCTGAGTCGGTTATGACGTTCTTTGTTGTTCGTCGTAATATACAATAACATAGCAATTTACGAAGTTGTGCGCAGATGTGTTCCTCCATTTCTGTTCCCTTATGATATCGTCAACATTTATAGTAGGGTTTCCACGATTAAGGCCCTGTTCTTAAGTTTGCAGTGGTTTCGCAAATATTTTTTTGAACGCAAATTAATACGTATATAAAAATTTATTCTTTCAGTTTTAACCCTTATATATCACCGTTTGTATCTGAATTTTTCTGTTCCATTACACCAAACGGATTTTTAGATTTTTCTCCCTGAAATATCACATATTTTGTTGTCAAAGTAAGCCAAAATGAAGCAAAATAATTTTTTTGCTAGCAAACGGTACATTGTTTTATAAAACGCTCTAGCAAAATTGTGTGTCGCATGGCTGTACACAGCCCCAAATTTTTTCTAAGCATTTGGTTAAACGATATTCGAGTTATTTGCAATTGTTTGAAATAAATGAAAGACCATGGCCTTGATAGCACGTTCTACGTAAATCAACGCTCAAGAAACTTGAGATCCGCGGAATTTTGTGACGCTGACATGCAAAATTCGGGAATAGACTGTCCCAGGAATTAGTTCTTGCCAAATGTTTTACGAAATGATTTGTCCATACATGACGGCGGAAGTCCATGTATTAGTTTGATTACTACGAAAAGGAGTGAGGCACTGTTGCTAAATATATAGGCCTACAGTTTGTTCCTGAACGTCAGTTACAAACATTGCAGAATAGAGAACACTATACGAACAATGTCGTACAGTAACTTTTTAATCGTAAGGGAGACATCCACCCTTAACGTATTAAATAGTTTTAACTGAAAATAATATATCATATGAGAGTGAAGAGAAATTATGTGAATGACGTTACTTTACGTAGACCTTCAGCTTTTGCACAATTGTCAAGTAGTAAAATTCCTTTAAAACGACAAAAATGGGAGTGGTATGTTTTAATTTTGCCAATGTATAACAGTAGGTATTTTTATCAGTCAGTATCTAGGAAATTCCTATACGAGTGACGTTATGATTTTCCGTTTTTTCTTAATGTTCCTATATTGAGTTAAACATTTTGGACATATGAATTGCAATTTCTTGTTTCAATTTAAATAATACGTCTCCTTCGGTCCTTTAGAAAATTTAAAACTATATAATTTTTTAGGTGACGAAAACAATGAATATCAATATTTAAATATTGTTCTTGCATCAACGTGCGATGGATCCGTCGACAAATACGTTCGTTCAGAGACGCGAAATTTCCGTCGGGCGCCGATATCCAACGAGAACAAATGCAGCCAGAAACGTATTTTTTCCGACATATCAGTACCGACGACACTAAGCAGTTCTGAAAACTCTGCTTGGTATGTTTATTGTCATTATTTGACCAAGCGTTTTGTAGAATATGTACTGGCCGTGTTCAGAAGGGCTAGTAGGCTGCAACTATTTTACTATATGTAGATCACGTTTAGTGCCAATTTGGGGATTGAAACGTGTAATTTACCAAGCGTACTGGATACTTCAATATCTCAGTAAACTTATTAAGTGGTTTTTTTGTGGGCGTGTGTTTAACTTCCCACGTTTCAGTCAAATACAAAACTCAAATTATAAAAAAAAAAAAAAAATTATCATTGTGTGTAGTTGTAGGTATGTAAACGATTACCCGCTCCTCACTATGACAGCAGATAATCAACGAATATACGGGGCCTGAATATGCATTGTACAGTGGATTCTAACATGTCGTTTATTGAACTCGCGAAATACTCCTTTCCCTAGTAATCATACACGTTTTTTTAAATAAATAATGTCTGCGGCGTGTAAACAGTCAAAGAATTCTATAAAATTCTGTCATTCATTCACAATACAACCAACTGGCAGCAACAGGCTTGTGTGAAAAACAAACAATACACAATAACCGCAAAATAGATAGTTTTCAACTTTGCCGCGTGCAGCGCATCTGTGAAGCGTTCGAATCCATCAACTGAAAAAATTCCTCAACTTTCAATTTGGTAAACCCGAACGGGCTAATTAAATGGCCTGAACACCTTACCATCCATCCAAATGAAATCCGTTAACTGCAATTTTTCTTTGAAAATAACACGCCAGTGCATTGCACACGTGGGTCCTGATTTTTTGTTTTCACAATTTACTTAAGGAGTGCCTTGCGGTTGTGACTCCATATGTCTACCTTCTTCGCGATAATTATTTTTCCAATCTTAAACGAGATCAGGTATCAGAAATCGGTTTGGATGTTTAGTTTAAGAACATTTTTGTCGTGATAGCTAATTTTTTCAAGACAAGAAATAATACGAGCTTGACTGTGTTAACTAACGAAAATTTCGTTAGTTATGTAAAGTGCGGTAACCGTTGTATTTATTGCCTTGAGAAAACATGGTGAAACTATTTAGAACAAAACTACCAAACATATTTTTGATATTTGCTTTCCTTTGAGAGGTTCGCGAGACGTGCTGCAGCATGATAAGGAAGGTATTTTTTTTCTTTTATAACTAATAAAAATGTTTCCTATGCATTGTGCGAAAAGAAGACACACTTTAAACTGTGTCCCTGTGATTTGAATATGTCGTCCGCTAGTTATAAACATGTTTCCCAAGCTCCTCAAAAGTGCTAAAAGTGACCTTTTCACGTTGCTGTAGCTGAGAAAATGTCAACCGCAATCGTAAAACAAATTCATAGAAACCTGCGTTGGACTTTACCTCATACTTTCCGCAGACAAAATAACTGTGTCGTCTCCTGAAGTCCCGTTGTAAAACGCATTCTACGAAAACACTCCATGCGAGTTTAGTACAGTACTTCGGTCCTCCGGGAGGGATGGCAAGGGGGGGGGGGGGAAAGCTGGAAACTAGTGCCCACTAACTCTTAAGAGTAAAAAATTATAATCATCGTCGGGAAATGTAGAAACAATGGATCTAGGCCTTAACCGATCCTAGAGCTAGTGACAATATAAGTGTCTGCGCTAGGAACAATATTAGTTTTTTACAACGGTAATCCGACGAGATCAGACTAACTTTTAATAAATCGCTAATACATGGAACGATTTTCGTGACTAGTTGTCGGAGGTTTCATACGTGGGCCCAGTACACTGTTACGTTCAAATACACGGCAGTTAGTGGCCGGAATGTTTTTTCCTATACGGCTGATTTGAAAAGTGGCCACTTAACCGCTGTCTAACTGTAATAGCATTACCAATTCTGGGTAGTTACGTTGTATCGCCCACTTAAAAACGCCCTAAGAAGCCACAGGAGAACGACCGCTAAATTATGTAAGTTACATTATGAAAATAAGTTACAGTGTAATGTTAAACAAGTAGTTTTATTGCGGGTGATAATACAAGGGTAGGCCTACTTGTTTTAACTGCGCAGCATCTAGAGTAGCTTAAAATTGCTGTGGAATACGTTATTATTTACCGTTTGAAAAATGTCTTTAAGCTCTAGTATAGTTAAACCATGTTCGAATTACTTTGTTCAAATTTGAGCAAAATCAATGTAGCTCATTACAAATTTTTAAAATGGCCTACCACAAAATAAAAATTTAAGAGTGGTCGCGTGTCATTTTACTATCACTCAACCCTGTTTAGGTCTCATAGGTGTGCTGAAAACACCGAGATGGAATTTTTATTCTGTAAATAAGGTTTCGTTTTAAAGAATGCAACAGGCGAAATGTGTGAAATTAAATACACTGACACGGGCGTTTATTAACGTCAGGAGGAATTTATCTTGGAATTATTGAAACATATTTGTAAACGAACTGCAGTTTCATCCTGGTTGAACGTTTGAAAAAAGTCACGTTTTTTTAAAAGTAATTTTAGCGAAGGAGTGCAGTTAATTCCTTACTAACAACTCCCGAAGGGAAAGTACAGCCAGCACAAGGCAACTGGATATGATAACGTAATGGAAGTCGAACAATAAATACGGTAGCTAACGAGATAAAATAATCTGCGTAACAGGATGTGGTTATTATCAACCACATTCATCCATTACAGACAGACATACCGGCTTACACTCATAAAACATAATTTATACAAGTGTTACAGAAGACATGAAGTGGCTAGAATAGCGATACGTGAACCATTTAGGTTGACCTAGTAGTACGTATAATATGCTACTAAATTTTTTTTTTGCATAACCCACGTACCGTGCAGGTATGTTGAACACTATTAAGCCGACTGCTGTGGGTTGGAATTTGTATGTATAGCACAGTCTGTGTTGCTGTCTTACTGTGGTGCGTCTATTCAGTCACGTGTCTCAATTATCTATGGTCTACACGCTTGCATCCAAAACCAGTTTACGTAGAACTTATGAGCAGCAAATTTAGGCTACAGAAAACTCCAAGGGTTTCCCCCTCAGAAGGCAAGTGAGGTTATGTCGCATTAATAGATTTAAAACTGTTAATTTTACTTTGTAATTAAAATATATACATAAAAGCGTTTAAGGGCACGGTCTACCGCAATTTTCATCACCATTTTTTTATATTTTTTATTTGTACCAGATATTTTTTTTCTTATTTTAGACACAAAATGTGACTAAATTTGGCTTTTATTAAATTTTTTTATCTCTCATAGTTTTCGCGTAATGGCTTGTTAAAGTCATATTTTGCATGTTTTCGTTTTAACGAATACACTAAAACCAACTGATATACCAAACTCAAAAAAATCACAGTGGATAAAGACATTGCAGGCTACAATTACATGCTCATAAAATTAAACAATAAATATTATTTGAATTTTAAAAAAATGCTGAAACTAAAAATAAAAATTCTAAAAATTAAATAATTTTTTTTTAAAATACAAGTAATTTTTATTCTTTAATTTTATGAGCATGTCGTTGTAGCCTGCAATGCCTTTATCCACTGTGATTTTTTGAGTTTGGTATATCATTTGGTTTAAGTGTAGTCGTTAAAACGGAAACATGCAAAATATGACTTTAACAAGGCATTACGCGAAAACTATGCGAGATAAAAAAATTTCATAAGAGCAAAATTTAGTCACATTTTGTGTCTAAAAGAAGAAAAAAAATATCTGGTACAAATACAAAATAAAATAATGACGATGAAAATTGCGGTAGACCGCGCCCTTAACAAACGCGAATTATATAAATAATACGGTACAATGCATATTAGTAGAGAGTGGTATGAAATTAAAAAATATAATCATCTGCAAGCGATAGAGGGGCTAAGTTTTCATTCAGTAGAAATAGCTATTACCACACTTTAACACAGCTGGTTAAAAAAATGATTCCAAAAAATTACCTAGACAACTCCGTTAGCAGCAAGATAGTGAATAACACCCGAGTGTCTACTACAACTGTATTCTCACTTTTTTTTTATAAAATTTTCAACATGAAATTCTTGTTTGACATACAAATCAGTCAGTGTTGTTTTGGCGCGTGCGCACATGTCAGGTGTGTTAGGCCATAAATCTAACTAAACTACGCGGGAAAACTTAGATTATGTGCTGCTGAGAAAGTTTTGTGTGTGTAAATTCTCAGTCACAACGAATATAAGCATATACACATCATTTAAACACAATAGTCAGACATGTATGCAATTATGTCTTACTATCGTACTTAGATATAAACACATACATGAGGTACATTTTAGTATTAAATAAAGTTGGATTAGGTTAACTTGTGCTTACTAACAATAATCAGAAGCCCTAAAAGCGATGCTACGCTCTCGCATGAGAGACTAAATTAGCACAGAATAAAAAACTTGTGACTGTGAAAAATAATTACTGTCATACCTTTAATTATGCAGATAGAATTGTTGCAATTTTTGATGAAACCGCCACGATACAAACGAAAATAATAATGCATTAATAATGTTCAGTTACGTTTAAAACCGCTATATTATTATTTAAAAACGTAAAAAAGTAGGTTTTACTTTACTGTCTACACGTCGCCAACTGTACCAACAAAAAATTCTTCCACAGCAATAACAGCCGAATTTCTACATTTTATTACAAAGCTAATTAACATTGTAACAAGTCCTCGACTCTTGTATTTATGTCTACGATATTCTCATCACAATAACTATGTATGTGTTAAGTTTATGTTCATAGTGCCCAAGGCTTCAGCGCGCTCAAACATAGACAGTAATGTAATAACACTTAATATGCTAATAGCGGATACTGTATTCACAAGCGCACGGCTTCCGTCCTGAGGGAGGGACTATGGATCTACGGAGGTCGCCACCCAACTAACTTTTGAACTACTCTGCAGTGTGAATTTTGAACTATTATACAATTCCCAAGTACGCTTACTTACAAAAAATTGAATATGACAGACAATGATGGGTTGACACAATACTTTCAATTCAACACGCACACTATGATTACTCTTTCCAAGTACTCCACCATCGTAAAAGAGAAGCATTTCTCAGGCTGCTGAATCACAATGTGTGATTACTATAGACAGTTCAAAATAAAGAGCAATTGTTACTTTTTTCTTTCAGCTATTTTGCATTCAGCTATGCTATTTTCAATATGAAAACTACCACGAAACTAAAATATCAGCGTGAACGGCTCATCACTCTGTGAAAACTAATCGCCTTTGGCCCCAATTAAATACTTTTTTTTTTTTGGTAATTATAAATGTTGAGTGCTCTGTTTAAAGTGAACAGCCTATAGATACAAAATAAACAACTATAGAGGCGGGATATTGGACTTGTGCATAGAGGTGATGTGACAGTAGGTACACGTGCCAATGGCGCCCATATCGCACCTTGCTATCGGCCTGCAAATGCGGGTAAATGCTCTGACGACACACGCTTGGTAATATATCGGTTGTATAATTTTCCTGTTTTAAATGCAAATTCATGTTATAGTTGCTGGAATGTAATATTACCATATTCTATATAGTTAGTTTAATTTTTTTCGAAACGATTAATATGTTGGTGCTTAACGACTTAAATTTTTAAGATTTCTGTTTAAGTTACAATGATAAAACGCGATAGTTTTGAGCATTAAAACAATCGCAGACAAATGGGCAAACATTTATTTGGGAAATCACACCTGAAAATATAGGGAAAGGGAATTTTTCATACATACGTGCAAGATTAGTCCTGCCCTAGTGGGAAGTGTTACATAAAGGAAATTAGGATTAATAACCTAAAGCACGGAAATATTCAGCTTTGAGAATGCCTTAAAATAAAATATTAAAATCCATCACAAAATATGAATAATTGCGTGTGTATATGTAACTTATGCGTTCCTGTAACATTCCTCAGACTTATGCGACAAAACGTTGTCGAGTTGTGTGTGCACCTGCGAAGGTTTCTGGCAACATTATATATATATACATACACACACATACATTCACACACATACATTCACACACACATACATTCACACACACACACATACATTCACACACACACATACATTCACACACACACATACATTCACACACACATACGTTCACACACATATAAATATTACCTTTCAAAATATTTTTACATCAATCATAAATTATTCTTATTTTGCACCATTCAGAATGTTTAAATACTTAAAAACACGCGAACGGTGTCGCAACCAAAAACATAATGTGAATAAACGTCCTTCCACAGTGCAAGTAAATAACCTCCACAAACATCCATGTCTTGAGAATACTTCGCCATTATCCATGACAAAAATTCATTGATTAAGTATCGTAATAAAACCCATAACTTCTACACAGGTAAAATCAAACTTCACTTATATCAATGCAGTTCCTGACATGGCTGTTCAAGCAAGGCTATAAGCCTAGGTTAGTTGGCATGTAAGTGTTTTGGCGATATTCGTTTTTAACGCACATTCATTTTTTGCTAATAGGCCTACCGGGATAGTAATTTTTGGTTAGGATTTTCGTTAACCTCTTAGTACGTAACTTTGTGTTAATATAATTTACAAGTGACGCAAAATAACTTAGAATTCATATAAAATATAAATTAGTCATCTTGTTTTTAAATGTTGCATATATATTGTACATACCGGCCCAAGAAGTATAAAACTTTAACTAAAACAAATTTTCTGGTACTCACCTAGGCCTACATTGGATGATGTTTAGTAAATAGGAGACAATCCGTATGCCCACCGCTTACGTTCGAAACGTTCTTCGTTCATAATATTGAGAATTAATATCAATTCCTAATTAAAAAATATACCGTGAAAATATTTTCATTGCCGTCGCGCACTCTAGCACGACCATGCCAGATACGGTAGTCAGTACTTGTAAACTGATGTATTACATGCACATATAACTCACGATATTTTAAATAAAAGGCACACGCACCTACGTTATCACGCCGTAATCATACAAACTTTTAAAACTCCAAAATATCAAACTTGAATAGGGCACTATTATAACAATCTGGTCCTAACGACCAACGACGACGTTTGAAAATTATTCTTGCCGATTACTGCCGAACATTTCCGAAGTGGGCTCTGTAGAGCTGCCAACCTTGGGTAACTCAATTTTTTGCTCTCTCGTGTAGGTAGACATTTCAATCGCCATATTGTCTATTTATTTTATTTATTTATTGTTGAACTTAGTTTTCTGGACTGCTTTATTGAATGTAACAGTGTTTAATGTTAAAAAATATATTAGAGATTAATTTGATGAATCTGAATCACGTCTTGTGAAGTACTGCTCCACGCATTTTTTAACAGACATTACGAAACAGATATTCTAGAAAGAGAACGAATGAGCAAGCTATTAACAGCCACTATCAAAATCCAAATTTATAAATAAAAAAATGTATTTTACTATTTTTAAAGAGAAATGCTACACAGTATTAAGTGACGTACTCCTGCCCCGTAAGTTGCGTAATATGAACTAATTTTTTTTTTTAGTATTCATCAATTTTTTTAACTGTAGTAGATTTTGGTCATTTTTAATTCATGCATAGGGCAATTCGGCAAGATTTCATTTTTCCTATTAGACTTGCGGGGGCCTAGATTCAGTAGCCATACTAAGTAATGCTTACTGTAAGCTTATTTATACTGCATGTTCGAAATTTTCCCTGTGCAAAACTATCATCTAAAAAAATACGTTTCCTTTCTACCACAAGGTGCGCGGTGTCACTAACAGGGCGATTTTAACCTTGCGGTAAATGGAAGTACCACATATATTTGTTCGCGAAATACTGTGTTTATATTATTTTACTTTATATACTCAGTTTTTAAATTTTAATTTTCTTTATATTTTAAACGTATGGCATGCTTGTAAGATATATTTACTTACGTAAGCAGTGGAAATATAAATGCGTGCGTTTGGTTACAAGTTAGTAAACAGTATCGAGGACACGCCGGTACGTAGGTCGTCGGAAGATTAAACTTATTTACTTAATTACTTAATAACTTAATTACTGAATTGTATTAATTAACTTAAGTTATTTACGTGTAATTATATTTTGTTCTGTGTGGCTGCGGCAGTTCGTAACGAACAGTAGAAAACCGGAAGGTCTTTAATTTGTCTTATTGCGTCCAAATTATTTTTCTTTGTCCGTATGTGAGTTACTTAAAAATTCAAATATATTAGAAAATTAGCTAAGGTAATATTGTCAACACTGTCGCATTTAACATACCTAGGTAACATGTAAACAATGTCCGGGTACTTGTACAATTTGGGAGATTTTTTTATTGCTAGCGGAAATAATTAAAATGCCAGAAATATCTGGTAAATTTTTGACACCAGTGCTCCTAGCGGCGAAAATTGTCCCTGTGCCAAACTCGTTACATACTATATTTTTTAACAAGGCTACGCTATCCTATGCATGCTTTTTTGCGAGTTTGATTCTTTAAATCCTGAAAGAGGACAGATATCGCAATACCTTCCCACAGAAATGTTAGAAATTGTCTGTACTATGTAGCCAAATTTTTTAACAAACCTGCGTTTCTTTAATTTAGGATAATTATCGACTTAAATTTTCGTTAAAGTCTAAAATCAGCCAAAATTATGAAACCTTAATCTCTGAAAAAAATTTACTTCATAGTACAAAAAATTTCCAACGTTTCTATGTAATGGTTTTGCGATATCCGCTCCCTTTCAGGATTTAAAGAATAAAACTTAACTATAATTGCATAAATAGGGACTCGCGGTCTTAAGGCGCCCACCTAAAGGCCATGTGTTTGTGTGAGTGAGGCACGTCACCAAGGGCGATGTTGACCGGCTCATCTGGTGCGGAATCGCATCTACCGCAAGACGCTGAACCGGCGTGCAGTGGTATCGTAGATCACTCGCCTGACTGACCCCCATATTTTTATTGTTGGAAAGTTCTAAGCAAAGTCTATTCATGTTTCTAGAGTAGTTTCACACGAATCCCGTTAGTAGTTTTTCAGATATAACAGGGCTTAAAAAACTGTTTTTAGCCATTTTTAAATGGTTTGAAATGATTTTTTCTAATTGACGTGATGCGTTGTAACTACCAGTCATAGTTTGAAGTATGTTTTCTGTTAGTACATGAACACAATGGGCCTATATGGAACAGTTTCGTTTAAGAACACACTGCACGCATTTTAAGCACTGGTAGGCGGTGTCTACCTCCGAGTCTTGGCGCAAACAAGAACAGTGATATACATGATAATTTAAGTACATTACATGTTGCTCAGTACCTGTTGAACCTCCATGTACGCCACCACGGACTATTTTGTTCATCTGGGAGAGACACACATTACTAAAGGTTCTTTTCTGGTGTTTTTAAATAGGCCTACCTTGAAAAGTACGAGTAAATGAAGTATTTTCATTAAGCTGGATTTACACATTGGCCCAACATCCGACCTTGGAAGGAATTGACCAATGTGTAGCTGGTGCTTGGCCGATCTTTAAATGTTTGAAGCATTGGCCATTCACTGTCGGTTTTTTCGCCCAACGTCAAAGAGATTAGCGCATGCATAGGCGTTGACATAAACTTTGTTTACACATTGGTCTATGCACTGGTGTTGGTTGTTTTCGTCGGTTCGTAGTTTGAACGTGAAGTTAATACTTAAAATGGATCAGTGGCCAAAGACAAAGTTCTGGAGTTAATAGAACTGTACCAAGGTAAAAAGTTTGTTGTAGGACTTTCAACTTAAACTATGTAGTAATAGAAATGAAGTAACGGATGCATTACGGTAAAGGGCAAACACTTTTTCTGTGTGTATTCTTCAAATGTACACACAGCATAAATGTTATTGCAGCAACTGCCACGTCTATTATTTTCCTCCATTACCTTCGCCCAAAATTGACGGTCATTCCTCTACCGTTGGCCTTTTTACTTCCGAGATTGGCCCAATCTGTTGTGCCAATGTGCAAATTCGGCCTTATAAATGCATTGGAAAAATATTTCTTACATTTGTTCGTGTAGCAATGTTCTCTAGTTATTAGTGCAAAATGTTTCCGTCCAAAAGCGATATCATTAAATGTGACTGAGAACCGCTGAATGTAAACGTACGTGTAAATCTCTATTTTAACGCCACGGCTGCTATGTATGTAGCACCGTTATTCCTTCGTGGGTTATTCTGACGTTGGCAGTAGGGCTGTGTTTGCTGTGTTGTTTCTGATTAGACTTAGGTTTTTTTTTTTTTATTTTCTCTTGAAATTTTGTGACGCTGATCATGATTCAGAAACACATTCCTTCTCATGCAATTGTAATATAAAATTACTGAACTTCAAAATAAGTTAAGTAATATTGAAGTCAATAAATCTGTGTAGAAAACTTAGTCTAACCTTAAAGTAAATAAATATATATGATGGTGAAAGTAAGATGTACAGGAGTTAGATTTAAAACTGATTCTCAAATTAATTCACGTAATTTTATGTTCTTACTATTTTTAAGTAACAAAGTCACAATAATGTTCGGAGATAAAAAAAGTGGAACCATAAAAAATTGCCGTCCATTTATTTGTTCGAGTTCCAAATTCAGGTGATCAAGTAAAAAGAAGATGCAACCTTGTGTTGCAAAACTTCACCAACATTTGACAGTTACTTATGGGAAAGAAGGCGATAACTGTTTGTATTTTGTAATATGTGTGACCATGCAAGATATTTCTAACCATTTGTAATGTAAATTTTGTGTTTCACTGTGACACATATTGCAAAATATTAATAGTTATTGCCCAAAAGAAGCTGTCAAATTTTACTGAAGTTATAAAAAACAGGGCATAACTGAAAATAAAAAAATAAAAAAAATACACATACCTAAAAATTTCAGTAACTTTTTTGTTTTACGTGTGTTTTAATAACTACGTCGGCATGCGTCGACGCAAGAGTAAAGACGCAATTTCCAAACGTCGACAGTTTATTTACAACTCGTTCGAAAAAACGGGACGGAAATACTTCGCAGCGCGTCAGCTTCAAATAACGAATTTTTTGAGGCATACATCAACGGCTGTCCAGCTGGCGCCAATTGGCCCGTGGAACACGCGTTAGGATTTCCCATAATTACCGTTCGCGCAAATTTTCCCGCTCGTTTTTTCATATATCGTGGTGTGATTTATTATAGACGCGTTGTTCCCGCGGTACAAAGCTACAGTGCAGCCACTGTTCGAAACACAATCCCATATAACACAGTACATATCGGAAAATAATTATTTAAGTCTCTTCTGCAGAACTAAACGTCACGCGTTTGTTTGCATTCCTATTTACAAATACTGTATTTTATTTCCTATAAATGTGAAGTCAACCAATTAAATCTTGCGTTTTTTATATCTGGTGCAGTGTAAATTGTGGTCATTACGGCCGTGCTCTTTTGTTTTATACATTTTAGAGAAATTATTATTTTTACGCCTGAACGAGAGAATGTATCAAAAACATGTCCGACAGTTTTGTTTAAAATCATATTCTTCGTGTTGGGTGATTTATTAAAAGGCAGTGAATACTGTGGCTTTATAGGGTAAACGTACCGTTTTTCGTGATACTAAAGTTTCTAACTTCAGTACCGGAAACATGTTAATAATTTTAATTGCGGTCATGTATTTGATACATCGGTGTGAATCTACACATTCCTGCACCTAGTTGGTAATCTAGTGGACTCTCTGTACAGAGCCTTCCACGTTTGTGAAGTCCGCGAAGTGGTTAGTTACGATGTTAAGGTATATCGCGGTATATGATAAGTTTACCGTATATTATGTTGTTATAGGTCATTCGGGATAAAATGAGCACCAAAAATTTAACCTTTGAAAAATATCACTAGCCACTACTGCATACAATTTAACATTAATTCTAATTTGTACTGCTTGTATGGTTGGCAGTGAAATTACGCAATATAGTTCCGTGTATTTTCTTATTTAAATACAACAATATTGAAATAAAAGAAACCAAATTCGACATTGTTGCATTTTATATAATTAATACATCTGTAAGATTTATCTTAGACGCTCAACCATCAAGTGACATGTCCAGATAGGTTAGAAATTTCCCGTGCGGAAAGATACGAACTGGCTGAAAATATGACTTTAGCAGGACTTTTTTGAATGCTCACTTTATCCCGAACCACCTATAACGAAATTCTGTTTAAATGACTTTTAGACGAAACCCCGCATTGGAAAAGTTCGCTATCATGGCAGAACACATTTTAAATAAAACTGCCAAACATATTTTTGATATCTGCTCTCGATTAAACTTAAAAAAAAAAATTATTGTAAAATAGTAGAAACTAGAGAGAATGACCATTGCTTTTTTTTTACGTAGCCTGTTCTAATAAATTCTTTAGTATTGTTTAAACCCCGTTAAAAATATCACTCTTAACATTCGTTACAAAAATGTAGTTATTAACTCTGATATTTACTATGAAATATTAAGTTTAGTGCTTCGTCTACTTCCTGTGGACATAAACAGAACAGTTTGCTAAACAAAGAGTTATCGAAAAAGTGTATTATATATTATAAACATTTTTATAGGTTATTGGAGATAATGTGAGCAATTTTGAAACCCTACTTTATTCTTTTCAGTTAATTTATAGCCTCCCGCCAATTTTCCATGCAAACACAGCAACCCGAATGACAGTCACAGTCTGACGATTTTATTGTACGCAGAATTTAACGTATAAAGTTACAAGAAAATTATATCTTTAAGTTATTGTTTTGAACAAAATGGTTGTCATAAGTGACTTTACCGTGGACCGCCCATACATAATTCTGCCAACCTTTAAGGGCTCCGTCTACCACGCGCCTGAAATGCTTTGCAGTATGTTCGTAAATACTGTTTTTATTTTTTACGAAATGGTTTCACATTTGTCCATTGCATTAACGGACGAAACGAAAATGCACTTCAAACGACAACGGAAAGGTAGTTTCAAAGCATCATGTCAGTTTTAAAAATAATTTCGGAGCCCCTCTAAAGGATAAAAACAGTTTTTCGACATGTTATATCAAAACAACTTCGCGGGATTCGTGTGAAATTGCTCTAGAATCATGCAATGAACAAGGAATCATGCTGTATTGTACAAATAAATAAAAATGGATTTGTAATTCGGTAACAATAAAACGTAAATCTCAAACGCCAGCCAGCATTTCATACGTTTAGTATTTTGTTTGAATATTTTAAATGCCAGTTTCGTCCCAATTGTTTATTTTATTCTTCGCGCAATTAACGTGCATAATCTGCCAACACTAGTTTACCTAGGTGTCGTGTAGTCGATTCAGTTCGCTCGATTTACTTCTTGTTCGTGCGCCAAATTCACTTAAGTTACATTTTTAAACGATCCCGAGCCGAAATTTTCCGAACTAACCGATTAATGTCTCTCCTTAAACGTCTTTTGTTTGTGAGAGGGAGAGATTTTGGTCAGCGCTCAAAATCGTGGTCTTAAGCGCCGGTGAGGGGTGACATGAGGTAAGAATGGAGCAGCGCTGGAATGAAGTGGAGTGGGAAACGGGAGAATCCCCGATCCTCACGTCTAGAAGAACAAAAATTGTATGAACATTGGTCCGACAATGCTCGTTTTTTTTTTTTTTGCAATATAGTTTGCTGTACATGGAATACAGTGCATAGCGCACGGGCTAGATAGTAATACTTTGGAATATCGTCACAGCTATTATTGGCAAGTACATACCAGAAGAGACGTATTTAACTGTACGGTACGCATTGTGCGATGGAGGATTCCACAGTAATTAACATGCTCCAGAACGCATATAGTGCACATCATATTTACATGTCGATGGCTCGGTCGAAAATGGAAACAAAAAAAAATTTGCATTTTTGTGAATATGTTTTGGTCAGCGATTAACGTCGGGGACTGTAGCGTTGGTGAGGGGTGATATGAAGTGAGTATGGAGCGGCACCGGAATAGGAAATGGGAGATCCCCGAGAAATCACGCCGAACAGCGGCATCGTCCGGCACGATTCCCACATGCGAAAATCCGAGGATCGACCCCGACAGGAATCGAACCCGGATCACCATGGTGGGAGGCGAGAGGTCTGACCACTTGGCCACCTCGGCCCCTTTGCACTTTTGTGTTTGGCTCACCAACACACAGACAGAAGTGCACTCTATTCAGTTGCAAAGAAAAACAACACGTTGATTCACTTGTCTTAATAACGGGGCACTTTATTCTGATTGCCAGTAAACAGCTAGAAATTGTATTTCCTCTTCATTTACACTGCGATAGTTTCAGCAAAGGCATAAAACATTTTAAACACCTTAAACAGTAACCTCTGTACCATTGCTTCAAATTAACACCAACCAAATATGTCAGTGACTACTAGGCGAAACGGGAATATTTTTATACCGTATGAATTTAACCAAAGCTGGCATTTTTTAGTTGATTCCCTTTTGAACTAGCCACCGATATATATATATATATATACATACACGCACACAATCACGTACTGTGAATTGTAGTATAGTAATTGTGCATTATCAGACCTATATTCATGTAACACTTGTTACTCTGCAGTTGAGGATTATTCTCTCAAGATATTGTAATGCAATTCTTCAACATTCTATATTTAACTTTGGTGGACTCTTCCAACTTGGCTCTTGAAACACAACAATTGTACTTTTAAGTCATGCTAGTTGTAGTCCTACAAACTTATATATTCAAACTGTACACCGTGCCTTATTCTAACTACCTGCCACAGAGAAATGGAAATAAACAGGTAACGGCAGCTATGACGGAAATTTAATATCTCGACTATGGCTGCAGATCTTCCACCTTAAGAGAAGTCCTCGATTGGCGCATGGACGGCGTTGCACACACTTGAAACTATGCTTCTATGTTTTAAAAAATTCAGCACGCTTGTTAGAAACATGATTTTCGGGCCTCTCAAAATGGCTAAAAACATTTTTTTTTAGACTGCTGGAACTCTGAAAATATTATCTGAATTCGTAAAGTGCAAAGCGGGAGGCATGCGTTGGTCATTACTTCATATTATTAAAAATAAATTGTTGTGGTCACAGCTTAATGTCCCGTAGGAAAAAGACTACAACGAAAGCCTTGCACGCCAGTTTGGCGCACTGCGACTAGAGGCGTGGGACACTGGCTCTTATCACCGCTACACTGTTCCCACGCGTGGCCGAGGGGTCAGACCTTTCGCCTCCCACCAAGGCGATCCGGGTTCGATTCCCGACGGGGTCGGTCCCCGGATTTTCGCATGTGGGAATCGTGCCGGACGATGCCGCTGGTCGGCGGGTTTTCTCGGGGATATCCCGTTTCCCCCCGCCCATTCATTCCGGTGCCGCTCCATACTCACATATCACCCCTCACCAGCGCTGAAGACCTCGATGTTAATCGCTGACCAAAACCTCTTCACTCACTGTTGTGCAAAAATATACCATCCTACATTTTATAAAGTAGACCTTAAAGGAGTGTTACTAAAACAAATGTTATTTTGTAAATATATGCTAATTTTCTGTAATACTACCTATGTTTGACTTTGGTTGCTTAGCTACTGACGTTTAATGTGTAATAATTTAGGAGTTTGTTTTTAATCTGTTCTTCACGTTTGTGGTTTTGTTGCCTTCTGTTTAACACCACTCAATTATCTGTTTTAGTAATGGTTCATTTGCGCACCAAAGTTTAGAATTAACTACCTCGGATTATGTCCGAAGGATTACGAGATTTGGTGCAATTAACGTATATTACACAAATATTAAGTCAACAGTACGGAAAATATGCGACCATAGCATTACGTATGTTAGCCTATCAGCTTTAATTGACATGAACGCCAAAAGTACAGTAGATCAAGTAGAGAGTGTAAACTGTGCAACACTGATTCTTTGGTTTATTTTATTAAAACAGCTTGAGCGATTTTAATGTTCGTGTAAACGTAGCTCAATACTGATAGCGGTATCGCGGGATGTATTGTTCGACAAAACAATGGGACGTCGCACGGGCCTTTTAAAGGGAAGTAGTTAAATTGCACGCGGTGCTGTAAACCGCACGTGCAACAGTTATTTGTTTTAACTTTCTACTTTGTAAATTAGATTAGCAATGCCGTGCTGCGACATTAAAACTGGCAGTAGAGCAGGGTATAGTCATAACTAGAGATAGGCCTAATGGTACATCACGAACATTCTTTTTTTGCGAAAATACCCTTGAAGATACTGTAGTTTCGTGTGACATGTATGATTGGGTCATGTACGTCTGACAACGTAGCTGCCTACAGATCAATAATAGGCATCAAATATGAAAATAGCGGGATTGTTATTGGCTCAGTCAAATAGAGTAACAGCTACGCGTACAAGCGAAAGCCAGTTATCTTTTCATAAGCGATCGTGCGTTGAAACCCAGCAAACAGTCAAGATTTCCCGCGATAAACCACTATCTCTAATCATAACCAATCACCCTCCATCAAACCCAGGAATTCAGTAATATTTGGGAAGGGCGTTCACGCGGGTTAGATATAATGGGCAGTTTGCTAAATAATTTAAACACCCACAGTAAAATTCAGTTTTTAAAATCCAACCTGTATACACGCACCGCGTCCTGTTAAAGATACTTTATCAGTAAATACGTGCAAATTTCGTGTTATTTTACGACTACAGGCCAGATTGCAAGTTATTGTTAGCTCTCTTGACGTATTCTGTTAGCAGACAATGTCGTGGCTTCTAGCGGGGAACTCTGTTGGCCGACAATTAAAATTGCCACGGTATTGTGGCCAATCCAGTTCTGTAGTTGGAGATATACGCGGATTTACGCCGTATACCCTCTCGTAGATTCAGCCCAGTACAGTATACCTTCCGCTTTCTTCTGTTGGAGACCTGATACCAGGAAATGGCCGTACCTTGCTCGAGAGTATATCCTGTACCAATTTTACTTTGCTCGTGAGTGTACACTGTACCAATTTTGGCACACTACAGCACTGGGCCAATCGCATGTAAAACAGTCAAATAGGCCCTAAGTAAATGGCATCACGTAAGAGCTGGCGGCCAATGGCATGACAAGATTGCGTTCTAGTATTTGCAGGTGAATGAAGTCTAGTATTTTCCCAAACAACGCAAATTTTACTGTTCTCTAGTAATCAGGCGAAAGTATTCTATAAAATGAGATTTACTTTGTATCGGATACTCGGAAACTCTAAACCCAAATTCCAGACATAACGTCTTTGGAAAAATTGTAAGGAAGGGGCTGTACACACTAAAGCTGTGTGCACATGTTACAATTTTTCTTACAAGTTCGTGTACTGGATTCTTTACAAGATTCTTTTACAAGCCGATGTTCTAGGTGCGATACAAGTCTTCCCCTCCATGTTTATGTTTATCAATACTCGCGCGCGCCAAAAGTCCCAGTGTTGTTGTTTTGATGAATTCTGAATGGCACCTGCTTATATATTGCAGTGCAGCTCGCAACAAAAATCGGACGCCGGCAATTAGGCGAATCCAGTACCTGAGCTTGCAGGGTTGCTAATAGCAAGCTAGATAAGCTAGTAACCGAGCAAGTACGACTCCTAGTATACAATATTGTAAGGAATATTGTACCGAGTGTGGCGGGCTTTACTTTCGGTAAGTTTCTTGCACGATAGGATTTGATAGTGTTAAATGCAGTGGTGCATAACGCCTGGAGTAAGACGCGGTGAGAGCTTGTGTGTATTGCAGGTTGCATAGCAACAGGCGCATTACGTTTTATTGGGTCACGCGCCTACGTTCTGTGCACACGCATTGCCTCATTGCACTATTATTCTTACGCTCTACGCCACAAGTATGGAAGAAGATAAATTGTGTAGCAATACTTACCAATGTTTAACTATACAGGGATTTACTATTATAATAGATCCAGAGTTTAGCAACCGAGTTCGCAATCATTCTATATGTTTTGTTGGAATAATTTAATCAAGAATTTATTGGACATTAATTTCAGTATTAGTATCAGATAGACTTACAACTAAATAAATCGCAATTACGTTTACCGCAAAATATTAGACATCGTAATATTACCAGCAGAAGAAAATATATTTTCATTCCCCCATGTTATACTGTTAGTTGAACTCTCTTAAAAATCAGTTGATCATATTTTGTAAATTGTCGGGTAATCGATTCAAGGGGACCTACTAATACCCATCGTACGTACATTAAAAACTATGTCTTTATTATGCCACATTTACATTATTCAGTACATAAGACATATGAAACCCACTGCATAATGTTTACGATAAACACACACATTATATAGCCTGAAACACATAATATGTACGTAGTATATATGTATGCATGCTTATACATACATACATTCATAATGCAGTGTGTCCCAGAAAGTAGTGTCAAGCCGTAGAAGAGAGAGAGGTGCTATCGGAAACACCCACATGTATGTAGCCAGACTGTTGGTGGTTCAGGATACGAATTGTTTCTATGTTTCGTGTGTTACGCGCAGTTTGACTAGAAATATTGGTGCAGTGACAGGTCAAACTGTGATAAAACACGTGAATGATTGTCAGGAGCAATTACATTTACGTACCAGTGTCGTAGTATCGCTCCTGCAAAAAATAATATCGAAAAACGTAACTTAGACGAGACAGTTTTTACAGTTCGTAAAAATACGTTCGATATCAACTTTTGTAAAGATACTTTCAAATGTTATAGAAAGACAGTGCTCGCTCGCAAAGAAGGGTAACGATGGGGGATATACAGTATAAGGCAATGCTCAATAGGTGGAGCCGTGATTTTATGGCGAAAAGATTTTCGGAACATTTGAAGGGCTGCTTTGGATAAGGGCTCTTGTCCACTTGCATTTCTAGGGTTAGATGATAAGAGCTAATGTGTCGTTACGGTGGTGTGTATCATCTTACGAAAAAACCCAAATCCAAATGGACAAACAATTTTTTTTTAACATAAACACCAGTATAATTGTTATAAAAAACATTTTCCTGTAGAATTATAAACAATTTAACAAGAGCCCTTATCCAAAGCAACCCTTTATTTGATTTCAATGCGTTATGTGCATATCTGTAGCTCTGTGATTGGATGATTTTACTGTCACTTGCCTTGGCAAATTACAGACTTACGGATGTCACAATAATCTTAGTCCGATTGGTTCAGTTAAATGAGAGCCGTGTCTGAACAAAGACACGCTGCCAATAACCATGAAGCAGAACTGCCGATATGCGCGTGAGGGACTGAAACGAAGTGGGGCAAAAATATTTTCGTGACAAAATCGTGGCCCTGTCAATAGGGCCAGTGTATCACACTTCGGATACATATTTATTACTGAGCGTCGTAGACATATACTTGCCACGGAGGATGACGTTGGATGGAGCTTTACAGTGGATGGTTGACGTTGTTATCTAGGTAGGTTGCGTTGGTGTATGTGAGGCACAAAACCGATGGAGCGTTCCAAAGACGTTGGACCCGTAAAAATTCCAAATTTTATATTTGTGCCTAACACTGTCTAAATTTTACATATCAGGTAACATGTCATTTCCCCAAATAAAAAAAAATAGTTCCCATAGTTTTAGCATTATGACCTATCAAAGTCACAAAATGGCAGTTGCGGTGTAGCCAAAATAATAAAAAATAATTAACTTACAGAAACAAGATAATTCATATTGATTCTTAATGATGTGAGCTACTTCAAGACACTTTTGTGAACACAAAGCGATAACTTTTTGTATTTTAAAAAAATTGATGAAAATGAGTAAATTTTTGCATAACTTTGACTTTTGGCTACTACTGAAATTTTCAAAACTAACTTTTGTCAACCATGTCGTAAAATGCATTGATACACTGACTTTCAGTTCCTGTAATTTTTAATTTATTCGTTAATTACTTTTTTTGATTTTGGCTACACCGCAATGGCCATTTTGTGACTTTGATAGGTCATAATGCTAAAACTATGGGACCTAATTTTTTTTTATTTGGGGAAATTACATGTTATCTTATGTGCAAAAGTTGAACAGTGTTTGGCACAAATATAAAATTTTGAATTTTTACGGGTCCAACGCCCTTAAGAGTGACGTCGGTAGGCGTATGCAATTCATTATCGTCTCTACATGCAAACCCAGCAACTGGCGCGCAGAGCTTTACTATTATTCATTTTCCTATGGGACTTTAAGCGGTGACCGAATTATTTTATTTCCGATACGTATGGTTCAAATTCCAGCGCTTATTTCTATTATCATGTTTTTCGAATCTGGTTGGAATTTTCAAAGATACGGCAACTTAAAAAAAGTTGTTTTAGCCATTTTGAGAGTCTTGAAAATCATGTTTCCATTAAGCAATCCTAATTTTTAAACTCATAGAAACATTGTTTGAAATGTGTTTTCTTTTCATAGATGTACAAACGTAATGAGCGTTATGATGTGATTACTTGTATAGGTGATTCGGAATAAAGTGAACACTCAAAAAAGCCCTGATTAATTTCTATTTCCTGCCAGTTTATATCTTTCCGCCGATGTTAACACAAATGATGCCACGTGCTTTTATTTACATAGGGTCGTGCAATGTTTACAACTACATTAAACTGCTGCGATAAATTTTAGCTACAATATCTACTCATTAAATGCACGGGGGCTGAATGTAAGATATTAAAAATAGTAATCTTAATTATAAATACCTGGGAGTTAATGTCTGGTTTCTGTCCATCGACTAATCTAAACAACACGCGCTATTGCCGTTACGCATCTCGTAAATGAGGGCATATTTTATTTGAATTTATAACGCAAAACCGCCACTACAACAGACACGACACACGCTATTCAATAATTCAAGTTTCGTTCAGTTCTACTGCCACGAACAACAACGACGCCATTCAGAAACAATAAATAACGTATTTTCTTAACGTGTGAAATAAAAAGTATGTTGTTTTGTGTAGGCTGGCAAACGTAAAACATAATATACAGATTACCGATGGTTTCACATCATTTCGGCAATGATACTCAAAGTAATTTCCAATACTTTTGAACGTGTATATACGCAAAACGGGCAAACGCACGCAAATGATGCAACCAAATATGCAACTTGGCGGCGAGAACCTAACTCTGATGCCACCTGTTGGTAGAGTTTTGAACTGTCTGAAGCGCGGAGCAAGCGATAATGGCCAAGGAAACTCGAGGTCGACGATAGCGTCACATAATTCTCGCGCCAATCGATTCTAATTATAATGTATGTATGAATGTCAATAAGATCATAAGTAAATATTTTGAAGTGTATTAAATACAGACAGGTCGAGTTCGTCATATGTTCTTTCACTAATGTTGTATTCAAATAGGAAAATACACGGAACTACGTACAATAAATTGCTACCAACCATACAAGCAGTAAAGTAACTCTTGTTAGTGGTGATGTATAT
>PNEQ01008256.1:0-18354 GCA_003012365.1 Medauroidea extradentata
GTATGCAATTACTGGAAATGATATATATTTGATATAAATTGCAGTCTGTTATGCAGTAGGCCCTAAACAATTTCTTTTAGTCATGGGACATCTTTATTCGTGAATAAGATGCTTGATAAACATTTTGTTCAGTCATGTGGAAACAAATTTTGAATTATGATGTTTTTTGTATAGAACAGTTTGTTTGAAGTCACATCTGCTTTTAAATGAACAAAGTATGTTAGAATGCGTGTTTATGTGTAATGAACATGCTGTATGTCGTGCGGTAAATAATTAATTTTTAAGTGTTGCTGTTTTGTGGTGTATTAAATAATTAGATTATGGAGTATTTTTAACTAAAAATCATAGTAAGTGTATATAGTCTTGTAGAACAATCACATTCATATAGATTTGTCAGTTTGTTTTATTATGCATTTCACTTTAAATTACAATACTCCGCTTCTATCCTAAAATAATAAATAGCTGCGAAGTACCTATATCAACTCATCAACATCATAAAAAATATTTAATTACATAAAATGTAAGAAAAAAATTTTTTTGGGTGGGAATCGGAATCGAAGAAATTTCAGGATCAGAATCGGAATCGAAAAAATTAGGAATCGACCCATCCCTACTTTATATATTTAAAGGAGATATTGATATAAATAGTGACTGTTTTGCTATAGTTAATTCACGACAAATGTAACCTTTTTACGTCCTTGCTTGAATTTTAATTCAGGACTGTTGCACCATACATCACTTGTGTAGTAAGAAAAACATTGCTAATGTAGAAGTAGGTACATGCAATTAGGCCCTATGACGTGAGAATTTTTAAAATAGCTAGCCTATCTCAAAATGTTACATTTATCCTGTACGATGTATATCTTGAAAAAATTTTGTTTTCATAGTTAAAATCTGTACATTATGTTTGTTCTATGCATTAAACTAATGCCAACAAACTCAACAACATGAAGGTTTTGGATTGCATGAAACTATAAAATGCAAATTTTGGCTATGAATTCCCATTACGATAATACTATGAAAGGTAAAATTTTTTCAAAACATCAAAACTAATGACAAAATAAACCCTATTCATATAAATATAACAGTATATAAATAAAAAAAAAATTATGGTGACCCACACCCTTAACAACCTTGTTACTACGCTGAATTGTCATGTGACTAAGCCTTAGCTTATATCATTTCTACAACGTTTAAGTACATAATTCCTCCATATTCCAGTAAGGAAATGGTGCCAGGACAATGCAACAGGCCAGTGGGTTTCTATCACTCTTCGTTTCCCGCACAGCTTCATATTTGCCTCATCAACTCTTTAAAACCTGATACATTAAAAGAGTTGCCAAAATGTCTGCATCTAACTGCAGCAAAATTGATAAGTGACACTATGGCAACACTACTGAACAATGTTCCCACAATATCACTTTATGTTACTGAAGTGAATTTGAACTTGTTTGGACTATGTAAATACAATTACAAAACAGAAATAATAATACAATTAGAATGAAATTTATTGTAATATTTTCCATATTAAGTTCAAAATGTATTAAATTGAACCGTACTGATCAATGAGCAACAATAAATTGCACACACTTGTTAACATCTGATGAAAAAAAAGCTTTCTAACAGTTATAAAATGTCAAAACATCTCATCTGCATACCATCCAGTTTTGTCATTGTGTGTGTGATTTTTTTTTTAAATTTTTTTAAATGTCTTTTGAACCTTTGGTAGGAAAAAAATTACAGTAATGTGGGGTGGGGTGAGGTTATGCTAGGCAGAGTGTCTTGTGCCAGTCGAAATTGCTGTATGCTAGTGCATTCTACTGACGAGTCTTTAAAAGTTGTGTGTTAACAACCAGGGACGAACCCGGCAGGGGAAGAGGGGGCAGTAACACCCTCCCCCTTTTTAGCCAAAACCATTTTTTTTAAATTTTATATTCAAAGTTGGTAATGTTTTCACAGGAAGCAAATTCTATGTCTAATTACGAAAACTGCTAAAATACCACTGTTATGCACCATTAAATCCAAGATTTTTCCGGGCTAGGATCCACACACCCCCGTATCCTCCCTTCCTTGCAAAAATAATGTGATGCCAGTGGTTAAATATTCCCCTCCCCCTTTTAGCAAAAAAAAAATTGTTTCATTTGGAAAACTGCTAAAATAGCACTAATATGCACCTAAATATTTAAAAAATTTTCCCAGCAGAGGGCCGAAACACCCCCCACATATTGAAAAAAAAGTACATAAAGGAAATATTACTATGATTTTGGCCACAAGAATATTTAATGTTTAGTTACGAAAACTACTAAACTACCACTTTTTTGCACTTTAAAATCTAAAATTTTTCCATGGGCGGAACCACAACCCCCTGTTTTTAAGGGGTGGTTGATATCCATTACTAAAACTCCCAAGTCAAAACCCCCCTTCCCCCTTAAAGAGATCGTGGCTACGCCACTGTTGACAACTTAAAGCACTAGATAGCGTAAATGTATGAAATTGCAGTACTAGAGTTCATCTTCTGTTATATCTGTCCTCATGACAGTTAAAAATTATATTACTGGATATTAGATTTCACATAAAATTAGGTCTGCATTATTAGTACATAATTAGATGATGGTAAGTATTGGTTTTCAATTTGTCAAAATATGGCACAAGTGGAGAAAATTCTCATGTAAATAAAATGTTAACTATTTGTTGAAACGCTGGGCCCCTAGGGAATTGTCCCATCTGTTGATGGTCCAGACTGGGAGAAGTTTGCCAAGGCTTGTAAGGGAACATTTTGGTGTTTTAAAATTTCAGCTTTCAGAAAAAAGTATGCTTAATGTTCAACTTAAAACATCCAAAAAGAGGCTTATTTTTAGAAAATGGAACTATGATGAGTTCCAATTTTACACAAATAACAAAAATAAAATTTAATTAAATGTTGACAATAGCAAGAAAACTTAAGTTTTCAATACATTTAATAACAACAAAAATTATATATTCTCAATCAATTCATATACTTCAAGAAATCATTTGTTTATAGCAAATACATAGGTTACAATAGTGAAATAAAATAGCATGTAAGTGATTTAAAACAAAGAGACCATTTCTTGTCACTGTGTCGCATCCTTGTTTTGGCATGTTTTAGCCATGCCAAAACTTGGTCAGCCATTTCCACTTTTGTGGCTCCATGTATGTGGAAACGCACAACATCTACAAACATAAAGATTAAACACACTATTACCCAAATCACAAAGTTAATTTATTAAAGTTTAGTGGCAAAATAATTTAATTTTAGAATGGCTATTAAAATTTGGGATAAATTCTGATCGTATAACAAGGGAATTCTACAAGGGAAGTGAAATTTATCAACAATAACTGTTCTGTTCCCTTTTAAATACACTACACATGTTTCATGTAAGTTTGCATACACAAAAAGGTGAACACAGGCAGTTCGCACACACTGGTTCATAGAATATGCAATCCTCCTAGATCTCTAAGATCGAAACATAATAGTTGGCCAATTTTCAACTTCTTGTGTTTCGCCACTTTCCATATTCAACGTCGACATTTTGAACACGTTGCAATTGTGTTTAAAAGGCCGTGAGTCCATCACTTTGTTATGTATTTTTTATGTTTGTTTTTTAACATGTCATTTTTATTTATTTTTTTGTTATTGAGATGGGTTCATGAGAGTTAGTTATAAGACAATACATAATTTTAATGGGAAAATGAGAGAAACATCTTTCTGTCATTTTGAAATTTTGAGTTATAGTGTTGGTTGTATCGTTGTGCTTGCGAAATGTTCTTACATTTTTACGTGTTAATATGTTTTGCTTTCTTTTACGTGTTTGCGTAGTTTATAAATCAAGCCTTACACTCCCTCTAGCTCATTTACAGTACCTATTTGACATCTTTACTAGCTAGACACTTTGGCCAGACAGTGTGATGGCACTTTGCTTAGCATTTTGTTACGTAGCAATGAAAGATTACTCTAATCAGACAGCTGTTATAGTTAAACAAATGCATTTGCACAAAAACATTGGAATCGTTCTTCTGTCAGTCACTTTTATGTTGGTATAAGCGAAAAGGGAAAGGGAAATAGAAAATGCTACATCAAGCACGCATGTTATATTTTCCATATTGTCATACAAAGTTTTTTTTGTTTAGTCCCTGTAAATGCTGTGTGTATTTAAACTAAAAGCAAGTATGTGGCAGAAAACAGGCCACACCAGTGGGTGTGCAGGACTTATGTAATCACACAGCGTCCAACACATGCGTGCTTATCATTATGTATACGGTTAAAATCATTTATATTGTTGCTACTGCATGTCTAATTTGATGCCAAAGTTGTCTTAAATAATGTCATGTTACTAGTGTAAGTTATATTGTAGTAATAAGTGTAAATAATAGTGTTATTGTGTACACAGTTACTCTTAAGTTCTCTATGTTCATAATGTGGTGAACTCTCAACTTGTTTTTGTTTGTTTGTGATTGTTGTTGTTGTAAACATACATCATAGCTCTTCTATGACAAGTCCTATACTACTTGTAAAACATCTGTATATGATGTAGTCTACAGGACAATCAAGAATTGAACTGAATTTAAGCCGGATTCACACGTCCGCAGAACACCAGACAAAGGCGACTTTCAACAAGCAGTTGGAAACATGACTTACTCCGGTCACACGTGCAGGAAGACTGGCAGAGCCTAATGGCAGTTGGTCCCACGCGCCATCAGTGCTGACGCCTGAGATCAACACATGTACTCTTTCATAAACAATCATGCACAATAACTCTTATTGACATTACCAAAATTAAGAGACCACAAACTGTGAATTGTTACGTGTAAAATAATGTCAATAATTTACCTGTGTGTGATGTGGGAGGGGGGATGGGGTGAGGTTGACTCACAGGAACAACAAATAATTATTAAACTACTGACTATTCGCTGTAGGGCCAGAAAAGGAAACATAAGCACTTTGGAGTCTCTCCAGTACAATACCTGACATTATGTTTTTTAAACTTAATTAACGCCTACTTCCCGGAGCCCGGTAAGCAAAACAAAACAAAAATAAAGGGGGCAATGTGGCCCAACCGGGACGACCCATGACGTGGTTAGCTGTTCCAGTCTGTGTACAGTGAGTATGCTGAACAAACACCTCTCCCCCCCCTGTAGTCCATCTCACTGGTTATCCTCATTTCCAGGAAAAACATGCTTAGCTCCTTCCAAACACACACTTCACAAATAATAATAATAATAATAATAAAATAGATAAACTTTCATATTCACAATCACTTAACTAAGAAGGGGTAGGCAGGGCTGGGCGTCGGGGAAGGAAGGGTGGCGACAGCCCTCACCGTCGCTGCTGCTCGTCGGACGTGTGTTGGGATTTGACTAGATGCGAGGGAATTTTTAACCTCTGCTACGAGTATGATCAGCTGGTACACAAAACAAAGCGGAGCACGGAGCAGTGCATCCTGGATATGCAGATAAAACACTACAATCAGCGGACGTGTGAATTACAAGGACTGAAATCGGCTCGGTCAGCTCTGTCCACGTGACACGATCAGCGAACGTGTGAATCAAACTTTATTTTAACATTCACCAGGTCTACCAACATGTGACACTTGCAGATACTTCAACGAAACAAATAAAATGGTGGGAAGTTCATATTTACTCATTTAGTGAGCTGATACCAAACACTAATCAACACAAAAGATGTGTCAACAAAATTCTTACAAAGCCATTCAAAATTTTTAGTAATAAAAATATATCTTTGTAAAACTTAAAAAATTATACAAACAAAGACACACCAATTCAATATTACATTCTGCACAGTTATCAGCACTTAACTTGTAAAATATTGTAGTAAACTTAAGTGTGTACATGAATCTGACTGAAAAATTTAACCAGAAATATATTTGTGAGTTTGATCCTATAACAACTTATTAAATTGGGGATCCAGCCCACCCTTCCCCGGGAAAATTTTGGATTTCAAGGTGCAAAATAGTGTATTTTAGCAGTTTGCTTACCTACATATCTACAAGTAAAATTCTATTATATTTAATGTGATTTTTTCCAATTTTTGTGGATAAGGAAGATGATGATATTAAAGAATACAGAGCACACCTTTAAAGTAGTTACAAAGGGGGGAGAGAAGTCTCTCCTCAGGAAAATTGTAGATTTTGAGGTGCAAAAAACTGCTATCTTTTGCAATTTTTGTATCTAAACATTAAATATTCTAAAGGCACATAAGTTTTATTTTTATTTAAATATCTTTAATGTTTTGTGGTAACGATGGAGGATATTATAAAAGAATACAGACCACCACTCTCGAGCGGGATGTGCGTAGGTCCTGGGTAGTAAAATTTAAAATTTTTAGGTGTATGAGTTAATTATGAAAAAATTTAGCAGTTTTCGTAACTAAACATAGAAAGTTCTACCAGTAAAAATATTACTAAATTTTAATGTGAAACCTTAAAAAAATTATTTGGGCGATAGCGATTAGGGAGGAGGGGGGGGGGGGGTTAAAACCTCCAAACACCACCACCGCCCTCCTACCCGGCTTTGCCCTTGGTCTGAAGAAATGTACCTGACTACTGACTCAGTTGCAAAGAATCCCCTGAAACTTTGCCTCCCCTTTCCATCGTGTAACCCTAGCACCAATTTACAGTTGATGGTCGCTCTTGCTCATCTCGTCCCTCGTCCGTTAATAGTAACATTTAGTAGTGTGTTTCTTGTTAACTAATTTATTTTGTTAAGTGCATACATTAAAACTTAGGGTGGGTACAAATGCCTATACTGTCCCTCACCTCTGTTCTAAGGAGGATGGGAGGACAGTGTCCCCCTGTCCCCCCTTCTACGCCATCATTGACTGTAACACAAAAACTCACCAATGATAACTTGGGCCAGTTTCAAATTTTTGAAGGACCTCTTTCCCTTGAATCCAGACCAGCTGAACTCCGCAGCTACTCCATTTGTCAATACTATTTTCAACAAGGTTACTGTGGTACTGGCGAAGTTGACTCCACCAATGCCCTTCAGATGTGAGATCTTAAAAAATATTATTTTTTATAACTAATTGGTACATTATTAATACGAATGAATACAGAATTTATGACAATTAGTTATGTCATGTTTCTATGACTAATTATTACTTTTGGTGTATAAATTATAATACAATATACTGCCTTTAACTCTTATACATCTACCAAAATGTATTTATTAAAGTCAAATGCCGTATTGTTTTTTTTTTTTGCTTTTTTAAAATTCCTAGAATAAATTTGTGAAAATTGTTATAACAGCGTGACTTATATTTGCCTTGGACTACAATGTGTACATAGCAATCAGATAGTTAATGTATAATTAGGCCAAGGCTACAATCAGTAATGCAATTCTGATTATCATAATATACTGTACTGATTGCGACCAAATTATATGTTAACAGTCCAATTATTGTGTATCTACTATTGCCTAAGGTAAACATAATCGCACTATAACAGTAATTTTCATAATTTTGTTCGCTGAATTCCAAAAAAAGCCAAAATTCCAATATTTCCTTATGATGACAGGCGAATAATGTCTCTCAACACACACAATGTTAAGTTAAAAAAATAATACATTTATTAAATACTAGAACACTATATACAATACTTACACTATTATAACCTCCCTCGGTTATTTGAATAGGGAATATATACACGTTATTCTAATCACTGTTCTAGTAGCGAAATAATAATAACGGAATTTCTTTATTTTCTGGATGCTTCGGAAACCCGTGTTTAGCTAGTCAGTCCCACGCCTCTCTCGATGGCTGCAACTAGTGTCTCCTCACTAATTCCCGGACGACGCGAATACCCGCGCTAGGGCACAACCACCTCCAGTGGTGCCTGCGACAAGAGTCTCGCAAACCAATACGTGGATCCATGCGAATTCCCGCGGTTCGGGACACAACCACTTCGCGTGGTGTCCGCGGCACGAGTCCCACAAATATAACACGCGAATATCCGCGGCAAAGTATACAACCACCTCTCGTGGTGTTTACGCCGAAGTCTAATCACATACGCGGACCCCCGCGAATTCCCGCGGCTCGGGAAACAACCACCTCTCGTGGTGTCCGCGGCACGAGTCCCCCAAACAAACCTAACCGACGCGCTCGCGACACTTTCCCTAAAACTCTCCCCATTTACTCCCAGCCAATCACAAGCTCTGTGGACGACTGACATAACTAAACATTGTATTTTCCTCCTCACCGGTTTAATATATATTTTCAAATTTCACACAGCTTGACATTAACGTACACACCAACTTATGTACAAAATTTCAACTCTCTACGCTAACTAATAATAAAGTTAATATTTAATTTTACTGCAGGGGGTATGCGAAGCCACGCCCCTGAGCTGACCTACTTCTTGCCCCTTTAGCCTTGGTTCCCACACAAATTCAAGGCTGTGGGCGAACTCTCGGCCGCCAAGCCTAGCTTTCTCTTTCCTTCGGCGTGAAGAGTTAAATAGCCATGACACAATTCAAAATACTCCTCTCTAGCCCTTCGCCTCTGGCCAATATACAAAACTTAATTTAAAATAAATGAAATTAAACAAATTATTACGATTGAACAAGATTAAACACATAATTCTGATTCCAATGAAATGTCAACGGATTCTCTACGACAATTTTGTCACATTTTGCATTATTTACAATGAACATTACATTTAATAGATACAAATGGCAAAGAGGCCTGTTACACTATATACATATTTACAATTATGGAGGTGGCTGGACAGGTCCTCGTCGCTCTTCTGCAGATGCCTTCATTCTGGGAAGCCTTTGCACTGGAATAATCATCGCATCTCTCATATACGGTACCTGTTGTTGCCCTCACCTTTTACCTGGGCTTGGGACCAGCAACACTACTGTTCTTAAGTAGTGCAGGCAGGTTTACAACACTGAAACTCACAAACCATTATATACAGAGCACAAACACAGAAAATGAAAAAAATTTAAACGCTGAAACTCACAACCCAAGGAACAACATACATCACAAGAACCCATTAAATGCAATATAAACAGGAGAAGATCATGAAGTTAGAATAACCTACATATCTAGAAGACACAAAATTTATGTTAAAAGAAGAGAGCTATACATCATTACATGATATTTACAAGAAAAAAAACAATGATTCACAATATTTACAACAAGGAAGAATGTACACCAGTCCATAATATTTACAACTCAATGTAACCATAAGGAAGAGTATGAATGCCATCTTCACAGATGAACAGCTTGACGCGGGTCGTTCTGCAACTTCCATTCTCTGAGCCCGTCGTGCGCATCAAGCCACCATTACGGAACGGACCGAGCGCCCGTACAGTCACGACATGTGGAAACGCATCCGGCCATGTGGGCACACGAGGTAGCGGCGTCCAGACGCCGCCCCCGCGACGCCGGGTGCCACCAGTGTGTGCGTCGGCCCCAAAGAACTGCCATTAAATGGTAGGAATGTGCCCCCTTGACGAGAAGCGATGCAAATTAACGTTAAAGTTAAACACTTCGTAGTAGCACTCCTGTGCTTGCTCCGTCAATGGGAGTTACGCCATTTAGCAGGCAGTAATATACAATGGCCAGGGGTAAGTGTGTTCCATGTGTACTGTGTCTCTTTCAGCCCTTTCGTATTTAACCTTAAACCCAGTAATACACCCCTGCGCCTTGCGGCAAGTTGGACTCGCCCGCGCAGCCAACTTCACCGCCCAAACATCTGCACGTGTCCACCCCAAACATTTTCATGTTTTAGTTAATCAGTAATTACCAGTGTTGTGTCATAATTATTATAATTCAATTTACGTAAAAATTCAGTGTCTAATTCTTTAAGTGTCTTGTGGTTCAAAATTTCACGTAACTTTAATTTACGTAAACTCTCTATAAACTAGCCCGTTATTCAAATTTGGGGCTCTAACCTCATGCTGTGTTATTGTGAGTGTTTTGGGCCCTTGTCCTTGTTTAATTTAGTGATTTTGTGTTTTTCGGCGAGTGCTTCCCGTGCTTTGGCGGCACGACGTCATGCACGCGGGAAGGACTCGCCAGTTGGCATTACGCGGCGGGCCGGGACGGTCGACGTGCTCGTCCCTCCGGGCCCTTCAAGACTTTGTATTAATCAGTAGTGTATCAATAGTCATATTTTCATCTGGAACATTTTATTTAACTTTGCTGGCCCGGAGGTGTACCGTTCACCATTGCAACTCGTCGCCCAGGGGCGTGACTTAAATTCTATTTTTTTTTCGCCCGCACGGTGTATTTTCACTCTACAGCATCGTCCACCGGCCGGGCTTAGGGCCGGGTCCGCATATTGCGCCACCAGTGTGTGTATTATTGGAGCATGGTGCTTTTATAATAAATACGTTTCCAACTACAGGTTCGTATTTATTACTTGCCGCTTCACGGCAATCAGGGCGTGGGACTCTTCAACCAGCATTCCGGTGCTATATCTACAGTGTGTTTTATGTGTGTACTTTTCTACCTTAGTGCTACGGGCATGGGGAACGCCATAAGATTCCCCTGCGTAAGTAACTTAGCGATGTAGAGTGGGGAGTGTTCTTGCAATGCCACGGCCGTCGGCCACATGGCCCTGAAACCTAGAGTTTCTGCTCTCATGAGTGCCTGTTCTCTCTTAACGGGCTGGCGCACCGGGCAAACAACACCTAATCACGACCCACGCTCACGTCAAATTGTCGCCCAACTTGTGTGGCGTTAACAATCACGCACCAACAGAGTTACGATTATGGTAAAATTCGCGCACGGAGACCGCGTGGTCGCCATTGTCGGAGGCAGAGGGAGAAAGTACGCAAGGGCGGCGATCTTGTGGCAGCAACCGGCCGCGCGACCCCCTCACCACCCCCCACTCCATCCAAGGGGTGGCAGCGCGCGCATCAAGGAAAGTGTCACCCCCCAGGCCACCTGCCGCCGGAGATACCTCCCCTACCACGACGTGCGCAGGGAGTCTGCCCGTTCTCTCTTAATGGTGGCGCACCGGGCAAACAACACCTAATCACGACCCCCGCTCACGTCAAGCTTGTCGTCCCTCCAACAAAGGGCTACCTTATTAGTGGCCTTGGTGTATACATCATGGTGATGAGAGCGAATAGCATTCAAATATACCCGTTTTTCTTGCTGTTGCTGATCCAGGACAGTCTTATAGTCAGCAAATGTGATTTTTTTCTTCACTGCAGATTTCTGGACCCCTTTAGCTCTCTTAACTTCTTTACCTGTATACTTGTAGCAGTAGAGTTTTGCTCGCAGGCCTACGAATTCCGTCATGACTCCTCAACCACACTCATCATTAAACTTTCCCAACACTTTCTTGTTGGTGAGAGAGTATATAGGATGATTAGGAGGGTATGAACTGGTGTCGAATTCCGACATGAAGCTTGGGTCTGCAGTTAAGCCGTGGTAGAAATTTTGTGTCCTGAAGGCATAGATGAAAGAGTCTGTTTCCATGTATGAGAGCTCAATGTTATCCCCATAACGGGCCTTCATCATATCGTAATGGAAGCGATACATTAAAGTCTTGGAGAGGTCCAACACAGCAAAACCTGCGTATATCGACTTGTCGAACAGAATATCTTCTTTCTCCATCATTATCAGGGACAAGAGCTCGGAGTAAATTACTATATCCTTGAATGATGGTTTTGCGATGAGCTTCTTCACACGTGTGTCTCGGCATACAAGTTCCATTCGCTGTCTTCTTCTCTTATTCTCCATCAACGTACCAAAGACCGAGTTATTGGCAAGCTTGAAGAAATCCTTCTCGAATTCATTTTTGGCAGCTTGGCGCGTTGCGGTGTTCAGCTCAATATAAGGTTTGAGCCAGGGACTCTGCTCGAATCGAAGAACCCTATGTACTTTCACCACCTTCAATCCATGCTGAACTGCCTGCTTGAGATTTCGGTAGTGTACTACATAGTTCTTCTTTTCTTCCAGAGTAGTTATTAATTTCTTCTGTTTGCTTCCAGGAGGGCACTGATTCATAGGAAGAAAAGGCAAGTCCTTATGTGCTCTGTGGAGCTCAGCAGGGTACTCGACATCACATTCTATGATGTATCCTAATGGTCCCTCTTCTGGCACCTGCATAAAATCAATGTCAGTGTCCACCTATTCAAAGTCCCGCAGAGATAGTGGCAAGCACATCGCCCAACAATACAAATTGTTCGCATCCAAATATTGTAGGTATTGAGATGGCTTAGAGGCATCATACGAGTCTGGAGCTGGAGCATAGGTATTGTTTGCTACAATATGGCGGTTAATGCATTTTGCTACACCTCCCCGGATCCCAGACTCTATAAACATATACATATCGTACTCGACTAGCAGCTCTAGTTCAACACCTGTCATGCGCAGCATTGCATCGAAAGAGAAACCAGGAAGACTAATGTAGTGAGTACAGTCAAGTCCATATGTACTAATACACAGCCGCCTAAAATCTCCTTAGAGATTGCACAGGAGAAGAACGTCTGTCATGAAGTACACATCACTGTAGTTGCCTAATGTCTTGCAACCGAATTTGGACTAAACATTCTGTGCATGAATAAAATCAGTATCTGAAATGCAAGAATCGGTGAGTCGGTTGTAGAAGTCTTCCTTCTTGGGTAGCTGAGTTTCTTCAAGTTTTCCCCACGATGTAACATAGTCATAAAGGAAAACACCTTTCCTCCTTACCAGCTCCATCTCCTCAGACCTGTAGAACTTGGCGTTGTTGGTGAACTGGCTAACAGGTAGGTTCTCGGCTAGCTGTGCAAGACTGGACGACATGAAACGAAAAGTATCTATGAACTGGACAGCGAATCGGACCCCAAGCTGCTTCGAAAAAGTAATGAGCTTCTCTTCCGAATGCGGAATTATGAAAATATCTTTATCATCATAAGCTAGCTCCTTGACGATAAAGTGCTCATCATAACTCAAGTTATGGAAGATTACCGGAAGTTTCTTCGGACGGCGATGGAGCATGTTACATTCATTGCACGCAGGGTCCAGATACTTGCCTGAAAAATGGCAATGGTCATACACCTTATGATTATTTTTTGTGGAGGTGGAAGAGCAGTAACAGCAATCCTCGGCAGTCAGATGATAAAGCAACTCAAGATTGCTCAAGGCTTTCATGGGCTCGTTCACTTCATATATCGCCTTTACTTTTCTTGCAATTTCAACCACATTTTGAATGAACTTTTTCGAAACATCAGGTTCATCTTCTGTTCCCCTGTAGAGTATGGACTCTGTCGGTAGACATGTAGTTTTTGCAGCAGGAATCTTGTCATTATCCACATGCACATACAATGCAAAGCTATATGGAACATGCTTTTGGTATGCATAGGTATGTGATGTAGCAGGGTTTGGCTGAGAAATGTGAACAGGAAGTAGCATCGCCTCGAAGTCTACATACACTACAATAGGAATTTTGTCCGCATTTTGGTAGTTCTTAAATTTCAGTGTAGGTCTCCATCCGTTTTTCTCATACTGAGGCATTGTAACACGAACAGGAGCATGAGGCTTGCAATATTTCTTGTGCTCCTCAAGACATTGTTTGCCTGAAAGACCAGTCACACGAGGTATGTCATGGTAGTAGGTAAGACACCTCTTGCATGCATGGATCGCACTTTTATGAGCAGTGAACTGAGTTCGGATGAGGCGAGAAAAGTTTGTTTTTGATGTAGGTGAAGTCGCTGCTGGATTCAGTGGTAAGAAGCAGCAGATCAAAATGTTCTTGTTTCTCTTCATTCACAATCCGTACAGGAATAACTTTCATGTAATCATTTAAAGTAAACACATTGACTCTTACTTCTGGATTATTTATCTCGAAGGTCTTGATCTGGCGCAATGGTGTAGGAAACTCGATCCCTGCAAAATTGAACTTAGATTCCAGGTCAAGGTACCGCTGGTCCACTCGTTCAGGGTGTGCACCAACCACAAAGCGAGCAAAGAGTGACCACTTGAAGCACTAATGATCTTCATTCTTAGGGTTGATGATGGCTTCCCGAGCCTTGACGTCTAGTGGCAGGTCAATATAGTTGGAGGCATGCAGAGGGTCGAGCTTATTGATGCGGAGCTGAAGATGCTTAACTGCAGTCAGAGTCCAACCACTACCTTTCCCCATGTAGTCTTCCTCTCCCTGGCATATCTTCTCCAAGCTGGCTGCAACAGCTTCCTCGACATCATCAATGTTGTAAAGAGGAATATTTTTGGTCTTGAAGGCTCTGTGGTCTACCTCATCCTCATGTGGCTCTGGCTTACCATATAAACATATAAGCCACATATTAAATTTTATGGGACCATGTGTATTGATTTCCTCAATTAGCTGTCCAATTATCTGTCCTCGCATCCCTTCCAAGTAACTGCAGATATCTTGGGCCTGAGTGGATGTGTTCTCGGCCACAAAGGTTCGCAGATTCCCACGGAATGCTGTCTCAGCTTCCACGAACCCATGCACTGTTGCTGAACCAGCTCCAGCAACAATCCGTAGACGAGGTGGGGGGCTTGGTTGTGGTACACTAGATGGTCCTGCTTGATCCAGGCGACGACGTTTGGTAGCTACTGGCTGGACACAAGTCCCCGCAAGCTGTCTCTTCGGAGCAGGTCCGTTGCACTTTGCAGCACGAGTGTGCAAGTTGTCCTGCCTAGTAAACTCCTTCTGACACTTGGTACATGCGAAGGTCTTACTGCCCGGCCCGAATTTGCAGCTTCCTTCATGGCAGCGATCATGGTGAGCATGAGCGAACACAACATTACAGAACTTGCAATGAGATGAAGCAGGTTGAAAAATATTTCCTTGGCAGGAACGCAAGTTCTTGGACATATCATCCTTCCGAGCAATGGTCTTCCCGCACTTGTAGCAAATCTGCAGGGCTTCTCTAGACTCATTGGCCATACAGTTCCGCTCGTGGGGCAGAACTTTGTAATGAACAGTAAATCTGTGCTCACAAAACCTGCACTGAAAGTCCGGACGTGCGACAGCAGATGTTGAAGCATCCATGGCTGAAGTAGTGCAGTAGATGTCTTTTTCACTGTGGCGGAACACGCGATGGCAGCTCGATGCTGAAGTACGTAAAAGATGTCTCGACTGGAGTGGAACATGCGATGGCAGCTCGATGCTGAACCAGGAGCAAATCCAAACATCAAACACTGAAGATCGAAGATGCTAAAGTGGAATGATGAATAAGGTGAAAATTAAGTGTTAGTATGATGAATTAAGGTAAGAAATGAAACGTTAGTATGATGATAAAGAGTGAAGAATGAAATGTAACTATAAATCAATATGACGATGAAAGCAGTATAGCGAACAATAAACTCGATGAACAATCGACGAATGATGAACAAAGACTGACGAAACCAGGCCTCATAGCACGTTTTATGAGTGTGTGGTGGTGGTAGAGGGTGTGGTAGTGGAGGGGGTAGATGTGGTGGTGAGGGGTAATACAGACCACGCCATATATGGTCATGTTTGAAAATCCCGTGTTGCTATTGGTTGGTGAAAACACTCGGTCTCCTGATTTCCTGGGAAAACCCTATACTGACACAGACCAGTAAAAGTCATTACAGGTTCAGGTTCGAACAGGTCCGTGAATGCTCGAGGCGAGTCACCCCTGTGATGCAAGCTAGGTGATATCACAAGCAGTGACTTTGCCCAGTACAGGTCTGCACAGGTCCACAGCACCTGGGTAGTACTTCCTCATATGTGAGTAAGGTATTGTGTCGTTAGAGCAGGTCTGTACAGGCATTCGAAAGATCCCCCTCCTCCTACGCCCCCTTTCCAGCTCTACCTCCTCGGCTTCCTCCCCTCCTCCTACTCCTTAAAGCACTCCTCTAGTCACCAGGGTATTGCAACACTTCTCTTGGTCTTGCCACTCTGATGGGGCTGGAGATAAGGGCTCAGGAGGGCTCGCGCCAGTGAATCATAGCTCGTGACACACTTGCAAGACATTCCAGATGCTTGTTACGACATCACATGTTTGAACATAGTTACCTTGTAGCTTTGTAGCTGAAAATTTCTTACCTCACACAAGTTTTGTACAACTCTATACAACTTGAACTTGTATTTTTTCGTACTTTAACTTGTAAGTAGTAGTAATTGTTGATTTCAGACACAGTTTATAAATAATTTTCAGAAATCAATATTTTGGTTTACTAACATTTATGCAACACTGTTTATGTTAAAGTAGGTGTTACTAAATTGCTAGGAAATAAAAATCATGAAAATTCATTTTATAATGTTTATTTTTTTCTCCATGTATTACATATATACACGTACATACATCATTCCAGCATTTCCCATCAAATACAAGAGTCCAACCACATATTACCACAACAAATATTTACATACATCATGAATCTTCAAGTACTTTTAAAATGTTTTTGAGTTTTGCACGCACATGTTTACGCACCAAGGAAGCAAGGTAGTCCCCTCCTACAACAGGACACATAAATGTAGAATCACCATCAACATCCTGTCCTTCCATGGCTGCCAGGGGCTCCAACATCGTAACTTAGAATTTGGTCACCATCTGCAGCATCGTCACAGGAAGTAGAGGCAGCTTCAGTCTCGGAGAGGTCTGGCGACAACAGTCTCTACATAGTGAATTGCTTTTGCAGAAGTGCATGAGCTATTACGTCTTCATTGGAGGCAGGAAGAGGTGTATTGCTCTGCATGTTGAACACAACACATTTCCCTTCAGGGCAGCAGCCAATCATCTCTTGACAATGTTCCCAAGTCGTAGGATAATGTGCATACAGCCAATGTTCGCCCAAGTTGCACTCTTCAGTGTATTCACGATAGTTGCCTTCACCATCCCAGTAAGAATACTCCACACACTGATCTCCAGGCTTTACGTGATCGTAGTGCTCAGGGGCGCGCGTCAGTAGCCCTAAAATCACTAGCCCTAAAGTCACTAGCCCTAAAATTTTTCGCTCTCAAAACCGTCAGTAGCCCTAAAGTCACTAGCCCTAAAGTCAGTAGCCCTAAAGTCATTTTCCCTAAAGTCAGTAGCCCTAAAGTCACTAGTCCTAAAGTCAGTAGCCCTAAAGTCATTTGCCCTAAAGTCAGTAGCCCTAAAGTCACTAGCCCTAAAGTCAATAGCCCTAAAGTCACTAGCCCTAAAGTCAGTAGCCCTAAAGTCACTAGCCCTAAAGTCAGTAGCCCTAAAGTCACTAGCCCTAATTCGCGCCATTCAGTTTTAAATGTTCGTGTATGATCGGAAAAGAACGCAAGAAGTTACTACGCTATCTCACAGATGTCTCTCCTGTCCGGAACTCCAGTTAAATGCGGAGCCAAAAACATTTCCTTTCGTGTAATGTCATGATTTTCTTTGTGATAATGAGGTATGATTTGAAGACAAACGTTAGTAGTTTAAAAGTATTTTTAGCTGCATTGAAATATTTTTTCTTACGAAATAAATAATAAAAAAATGATGGAAAATTATAGTACTAAGCAGTAGATGTTTTAGAAGATATTGCTGCTGTTCAAATATCCCATTTAAAATACAAATTTTCCTTCTCGTAGGCGTTAATTTGATTCAGTAATTTTTCCTTGGGCAATTGAAAATTGTTAACAATAACAGTTATTGTGTCTAAATGAAGTAAATACATTTAGACGAATGCTATAAATGGTGACATACTACAAGAAAATTTCATTAGTTGTATATTATATCGTTAATGTATACAAGTCAGAAAAAAATCGTTCTGCTAGGCGGTTAAGTAACAATGGGAAATTAAATCTGAAATTAATTATATAATGTGATTATTAAATTCGATTCTAAATGAATGCCATTTCAATTTTCTCATACAAGGAAATACTTTACAGCACAGAAATTCTACTTTCACAATAATCATGCGCTAAACGTCACATTGCCTGAAAATGAACAGTTTGCAATAAAACGTCAGTATCGCTGAAAGAGCTAGTTTCGGCGTACACAAAAGTAAGCTTTGGTCCTCCAACTGTGCAACCCAACCTACTTGTGTATGTGCTCTAGATTGTCTTCTAGGTGTTGTAATGATACACATTTCGATTTCATTCAAATTAGATGTAAAGACTTTCTTGGGAATGCGAATAGCAATTTGGTCCAAAGGAACTCTGTCTGCGGAGTATGAGCATTACATTTCGTAATATCCTGTATGATCGTCCTTTATTATTACATTTGATATTAACAAAAAACCTTGATCTAAAACCAGATAAACAATAAATTGGGACAAATGTGTGTATTTAACTATTTCATTACTTACGACTGGCACATATACTTAAAGTGCTTTGAAGGTATGCTGTGACTTGAACGAAAAGTGGGCGTATTCCTAGATTTGTTATATTTCTAGGTAATCTACCTTGGCCGAATTATGTA
>PNEQ01008257.1:0-18367 GCA_003012365.1 Medauroidea extradentata
TATATATATATATATATATATATATATATATATATATATATATATATATATATATATATATATATATAGTTCCATAACAGCAATTAGGGCTCACATCACATATGTCATTTTGTTCAGGAACAAAACAAAAATTTACATTGAATCAATTTTTGTAATTTATGGTGTTGTGGCCAAGGTGCTATTTTATTTTACTTAAAAATTAGACACTGATGACAGAATTTTATAAATAAATATTTTAAAATTACAAGTGAAACATTTGCCCTTTTTCTGGACATGCAGCAATTGTGTTTATAAACATTGGCCCTATTGCTGGTTCAGTTCATTATGGATAGCTTTTATGCATACAGCACAAACTTGACTTGGTTGTTTACTCCAACTAACAAAAAAATTCAATAAGGATAGTTGTTATTTTAATTTAAGACATATAAACGAATAAACAATGTACTTGAAACAGCAACAAACACAATACATGCTAACACCTAGTATGTTTAAGACATAAACTTACACATGACTATACACAACACAATTTCAATAAATCACATAGACACAAAGTTGAAAAAAAGACAATGTGCTACTACATAGTAGGATTACGCCTGATGTATTTCGTGGAATAGTAGAACAACATACTATCGTGGCATCTGCAATACATTTTACAGGTCAAAGCTAACACACAAATATTCAGTCTCATTTGTTCGCAACTGTTGATCAGCTTTAAATGCTGCTAGGCTAAAATCGCAGATGTTTACATTTTTCACAAAAAAACACATTTGCCTTTTTTGGCATATGAAATCCAATGTTGAACAAACCTTTAAATATTTGCCTGAATACTTTGAGTGACACGTTAAGCTCGTTACTAGCTCGGCATGATTTTTGTACAGTCTGCGCAAGAATTAACGTTTCTAAATTAAGTCGGCAGCTATTTCATACACAATCCGAATTCATTCTAGCCTTACAAGTTATTAATCTGTGTTCATGTTTTGTTAGTAAACCAATAAAAATTGATTCTGTTATAGCACAACCGCAAATTGGCTTTTCAAAATTATGGGATATACCATCCTGTATTTCATAATGTTAAAAGCATGCATCAAACTGTAAGACTGTATTATTGAATAGTTGAAATTACTTATGAATAGAAATGCTTTTTAATTTACGGTAAATATACTGCACCGTCTATAAAATACGAGTTATTATTTACCTGATCTCATCCATGGTATTTTCCTTGTAAAAACTATACTCATATACCATAGAAAAGGGAGGTATAACAATGCCATCTTCCATATTACCAAACATTTGTCATCAACGATAAATAACAAATCATTGAGTAACAAATAATGAACAAAATAGATGTAAATACCAGAGTTCACAACATGTTAAAATCACATTTTCGAGGGAGCAACCAAATTTCTCACGTTTTAGCATTGCAAGGATATGATATTGACCTTTATTCTGGGAACGAAAATGAACGTCCGCCCTAAAGTCAACCTTTCATTGTTATATATCTTGCTTCCTTTTGGAGATAAACGTCTGGCTGTATAGGGACGATATATATATATATATACATATATATATATATGTATGTGTGTGTGTGTGAGTGTGCGTGGTGTGTGTGTTGGTGTGTGTGTGTTTTTCCTTAGAAATGTACACAAATATCAATGAGATGGTTTTGCTTAGTTACTAAAATAGTAAACTATTGTAATTAATACCTGAATATAAGTAAAATTCTGAAGTTTATAATGTACACTGTTCATATTCGGTAAAGATTTAGTAATAAAATTAAAGCTAGTTAAAAATGGTAACCTATTCCCATAAAACCTAAATCTTAAGAGTATATTTAAAAGGTAAACTGAGATCATTCTTTTGTAAATATCATCAGAGACATATACGTTCCGATAAAATACCACACGTGGTACAATCAATATCTTTAATAAGATTTTAATGAAAAGGGAATTAAAATTTACCACAGCTGTTTAACCTTAAAATTTTTCCATTGGAGCCAACGCTGGTAAATTATACAAATGAAATAAGTTTTAACAGAAATTCATCGTGAGTGGCATTAGTACAATATTTGTTATATTTTCACCTTGTTTAAAGTGCATAAATATTGCTCTAAAGTTAAATTGTGTAAGATGGTGTAGTGTTCGTTCTTTTCGGTTGAGATAATTAAGGCACGAAAAAATGTTAAAGTTAAAACTAGCCATCGATTTAATATGAGAGTCACATTTGTTCCAATACCTAATTTATTGGTAATTTGTCAGTTTCCTTGCGGCAATGCTTCCGACCACTATTGTTGGGTGTTAGACCGAATTGAGCTCTTTTGTTTTACTTCTTGTATTCTTCGTCAGTGTGAATAATCCTCTATGGATTTTAGAGTATCACCTCTAAATACACACCATACTCGTCTGTATTAATACTAGTTATTAGGAATGACACATGTAAAATGCTTTAAGACTCTCATAACATGACAGATGTCGACTATGTCAGCTTTGCAATGAACTCTTATTTTGCTTTCATACTTATATAAAAAACAGTGTTTTATACAATTTTATGAGTTTATTAAATGAAAATAGTTTCTAATATGAGACTGAATGACAAGGGCGACTATTACAACACAGACAAACATTTCACAGGATTACAACTTGTGGTATATTATATATATAATGTGCCTCGTATGACACGTGCATGTCGTCAGAATCATAGCACTGCGGTGAAGAAAGGATTTCGTTTCTAAATTGAAACACTGTTACATAAATTATGTTCCATTCCATTTAAAAAATGTATAACAAGGGTAAATTGATTAATCGTATTTCGTTCTGAAATTTCATTCCTAATAAATCAAATAGATTTTTCTGTTGAAGACCAGAAACAAAATGTTCATAATTTGCATATAGCGTTATCGAAATAGATTTTTTATCCATTTTATCCTGTCGATTATATAGTTACGTATGTAGCAGAGGCAAAGAGAGAAATACTGCAATAAAAAGCGAACAATATGGCATGCGCCACACTTTAAAATATAACATTCTCTCAAGTACCAATAAAATGTCAAACATGCGAAGCTTTGGATTCATATCTGTAATAAAGGTGTCTGATACTGCCAGATTTGTTCAAGTAAGAAGCCGCATAAAAGTTGCTATCATAGAACAGAATATTTCAAGAGTCGTAATGAACACTGAGGAATTATTAAATGTAATACAAACCAATTCTACAGGTGTATTATGTGTAAGATATGAACATTTATCCCACAGTGGTATTTGACATTATATGTTGTCATTCTTCGGGGTCTCACGTGATGAAATGATTTTCTGAGCTGAGTTCCACAAATTTATTATAAAATTTAGATTCGAAAAAACTTCGTAAAAATATGCCTTACGAGCCTCGCTATTTTAGACATAAAGTGTAATAAATAATTATGCGATTAATAATAGATGTAATAGTAATTAGTAATTGGGACTTTTAAAAACGGCATTGCATTTGTAAATTTTACAAAAAAAAACATGGTCTTAGTATTGATTTGTAGCTTTGAAAACCTGTATAAGAGGATCTTTATATAATATATATTCCTTTTATTTTTGCTGTAGTTATGATTCCACGCCCTAGAATTTTAACTGAATATGTGAAACAATCGCTGGAAGTTTTATAGTGCATATGATTGTCACTATGTGTCATGAGATTATGTGTACTAAAACGTAAAAAGAATCGTAAGTATGGTTTTGAATATTTTTATTTTCGACAGACAAACACCATCAGCAATACTGACTCGCCTAGAAAACTGGGTTGTAAAGCATGAACCCGCGCACAATTTTTTCGTCGAGACGCTCCAATTATGAAACACTGTTTCAACCTGTGTAAAAGTTTTCTCTTTTGAGAACTGTCTCGACGAATTTATTTTATATTCCGGCAGGTAATCAACAGAAGATAAAGAAAATATGCATACATTTCACATCTTCGGAACAGTAAGTGATTGCAACTTTACCTGATGGGTGCACAGGCCGAAGACAGGAGTTTCGAACATTACGAAGTTGTCTTTGCAGGCTTACTGCAATTTATCACAGACGTCGCTTATGAGAGCTAAGCACCGAGTTTCTTAGACAAAACTTGTGACATTGTGTATAGCAAAATTTTTTGTGTGTGCGTATATACATACACATACATACATGCATTTATTAACAGAACCCGGCAGACGTTGTACTGCCAGTGTATATATAAAACAGATGTTAATCGAATTGCGAAATCATCCCCCTCCCCCCTGTTCCGTCATATATGCCATAAGGAGAATCTAGGTACAGAAGTTGATCTGTTGCAGCGCCATCTAATGTCAATTTATAGCAAAATAGATATCGCTACTGTATTCTCCGGGTTCAAATATTTACGTATACAAATTTTAATGGAGATCATAGAAGATGACGCACTGCAGTGCTATCTAGTAGCGAGTTGACGAGTTAGAGTAAAATGAGTAGCATAAAAACCTTCTCCATGAAAATATACATACCAACAGCCAACATCAATTCACGCACACACATACAGACAGATATATATGTATATATGTGTATGTGTGTGTATATATATCGGATCATCAAGATATCAAAATTAAGCAATATTTAATTCATATTAATAATAATAAGAGGCAAAAATATACAATATTGTTGGAAGAAAATAATAATCAGTGAGCTTATTCTAAGTTTGTCGTAACGATAAAATATGTCGCTACTTATCGATTCTCGTTTGGTCTCGACAGTTCCGTATTCTAAGTTTGTGGGTGACGTCACATTCGATGCCATCTGTCGTTACCGGATCTCGTTTCGTAACGACAACTGGAGAGCTGTCGAGACAAGCAAATACAGTCGAGACAGCGTAAAATGAGGGCGATACGTGAACATATTTTGATAATGGATGTTCATTCTCGCGTTTTAAATATTTTCATGGCAGAAAATGCTTTCATAACCAAACGGTGCATGCAAAGAAACGTAAAACAATCGGCAAGCAGTCCGCGGCGAATACGTTCGTAATTGTCTCCGTGCTAATTTTGTTCGGCATTAATATGAAATACGTTCAAAAACATTGGTTATAAAGTAAAAAATACACGATATATCAAATGATAACGCCTACAAGCAATGAGAGCTTTGATATTTTGGTGATAAATACATAGCTAATAAAGTCTCATAAAAACAAGCAAATGTGTAGCTCATGTTTATGAGAAGGCAATTATATTTCTAGTTCATATCTTGCTACTGCATCAATTATTTTAGTTTTTTTAGTTATTGTATTATTGCATATTATATCCTATTTTCTTGAAAGTTTTTTATTATTACTATATGTATATATATGTATATGTACAGTGGTAAAATATTAATTAGGCCTACATGAGCAGAGATGTTCGTTTTGGTTACATGTTTCTGCAAACAAATGTAACTTTACTGTACTTTATGGTAATTGTTTCTCAATAAGCTACGAAACACAGTTTATTTATTTAAAAAAAAACACGAAATTGCAGTGCACCGCCAGCAGTGTAAGAAAAAATGCCTACTATCACCGCAGTTACAGTTACTTTAATAAGTGAAATAAATAATTTTTCTCAAAAGTGTAGGGTATGTGCAGAAATGAAAACGAAAATGAGAAATTAAAAAAAAAAAAAAAAAAAAAAAAAAAAAAAAAAAAAAAAAAAAAAAAAAAAAAAAAAAAAAAAAAAAAAAAAAAAAAAAAAAAAAAAAAACAATGTTCGTCGTCCGAGATTTTAACTCAAAAAAGTATTCTCTGTGTGCTAAACTCCACACACCTTAACCACTTTTTTTTCCCCATTTTTATTTATTTATTTAGTTATACGAACATATTAGAACACAATTACAAACCCAATGATAATAAGTTTGTCATCGAACATAACAAATAACAGAAAAACATAAGCAATGCATAACTGTTACAGAACTGGTATACCACACAAAGATGCAATACCTCCGAAAGGTCGGAAATGGGAACTCCTGAAAAAGAATAACAACAAATTGGTAGTACTGGCAAAGAGGGAGCGACCAGTGCGTCGTAAAACTCTAATCACACAATAATTCATGCAATCTGTAACATTGGCAACAATAACACATCAGAAATTAAAAGAAGTATAGATATCTGCCAAACTGCGTCTGAAGCGTTTCTCGACGGGCCATGTTCCACCGGTCCTCCCGAAGTACACCGATGAAGTCACAAAGGGTGCAATGCTGAGTATTGTGCAGGAGGAAATGAATGGTGTGACAAATCAGCCAATGGCCTGCTCGATGTTTCACCACAGGAAACAAATAGAAGTCACAATGCAGGAGACGAGTGATATCGACATCTTGATCTTGTATTAAGCGGCGCAGGTGAAAGACGCACCACCTACAAATCGGTTCAGCAATGTTACAAGACACAATCCAATGGAATGCGGTGTCAATATTTCCGCAGAAGGGACAACTGGGATCATCACTTATGTGAATAGCGAAACGAAGCATCGCAGTCGGAACAAGGTCATTGTAAAGATCAAAAGCTGCTGAGCGGATATCTGTAGATAATGCCGCATCACCAATAGCCTTCCAAGTGCGTGACCATCGGAGACGGGGATCCTTAGATGCTACCCTTGGCATAATGTCACGTATCAAGCGACGATAAAGGGCTTTCGGTGAGACAACGAAGCCCTCCGGCAAAAATTTCGACAGTTGCCATGATATTGTCCATAGCCGATCTATATGGTTAAAGTAACCGAGCTCCTAAATCCCATATCAACCGTTGAATAACTGCATAGAGATCGGCCCGAGGCACAGTTTTAATGGCAGTTGCTTTATGTATGGCAGCACACTGGGTGTCATGGTTCAGCATATCCAAGCCTCCAGCTGATACGGAAAGGTAGAGTTGTGGACTGGCCATTTTAAAAATGAACGAGTGCCACACAATCCATCCAGCATAATAGTTGAGCATTAATCGGACGAGGAAGAGGGGAAAATGGGCTAAGTACCATAATTTGGATAAGACAAAAGTGTTGATCAACTACGCACGTAGTAGAAGATTGATGTCCGGCAAGTGAAGAGAACTAATGCGCTCGTAATCTTGTAATTGCAGTCGGCCAGTTGTGTGAAACCACACGTGTAGCATCAGTCAGGAATCAAACGCCTTGTCGACAATCGGGAAGGGTCCAGTGTCTAAAAGAACGTTATTTGCATCCGGATATAAGTAGAGTAAATATGATTTGTTAACATTTCTTCACAAGTTGGAAGCAAGTTTGGATAAGTCCAGAGCATCCAGAGTGTTCCGTAAGTCTTGCTGCGACTGAATTAAACAGGCAAGATCATCTGCAATTGCATTCAATGTAAAGGAGCCAGTTAAAAATTGGAGACCCTGAAGTCTGCTGCTCAAAAGAAGGCACAATGGTTCGATGGCAATGGTGAAGAGAATCATCGACAACGGGCAGCCTTGTCGCACAGACCCGCGAATGGCAATAGGAGAGCTGAGAAATCCGTCCAGTTGTATACGTGACGTGGCCCCATCGTGGATCATTTGAACCCATTCTACAGCAGCTGGTGGAAAACGGAAATGACGCAATACTGCCAACAAGTAGTCATGGTCCATTCGGTCAAACGCCTTACTCATATCAATATTTAGAAAGGCAGCTGTCTTACGCTGGGCCGTGACATATAAATGCACATTGTTCAGGACCTGCACCCTGTGAATTATCGACTTTCCAGGTACACCACAAGTTTGCCCCTGACCAAGAACGTCAGCCAACGACATCGTGAGACGTGCAGCTCAGAAAGGAGTCTGGATTTTATAACCTGCACACAGCAAAGAAATCGGTCGAAATTCATCTGGACGTCGCTGAGAAGATGTCTTCGGAACTAGGTCTATAATGCCTTGGTTATGCGAAGCACACAGCTCACATTGTGCAATTATGTCACGTACAACAGTGCAGAATTCTACATTAATGACACCCCATAAGGCCTTATAAAATTCATATGGTATGCCATCTGGTCCAGGTGAACGACGAGCAAGACGGTTAGCCACAACTCGTGAAATTTCTGCATCCTCAAAGTCACGCACAGTCGTTTCCAGTCGCGGCTGCTACATGTGGTTAACACAATGTTGCAACACAGAGTCCACACAAGAAAGATCAATTCGATGCTTCGAATAGAGTTGAGCGAAATGGTCAGTAACAATGCGTGTCATACTATGTTGGTTGGTACGTAACACTCCGTCGCCATCATGAAAGCCATTGATCAATGTCTGCTTTATTTGTTTTTGTTCGGTGACCAGGGAGAAGAGACTGTAACGTTCTTCAGCAGCAACACTCTTATCGCGCAACAAGAAATTCCGGCGATGCAGCTGTTCAGTGTCAAGGTTAAGTAACAACTGTTTCGCTACTCTTAGCTGCGACGTAACACCAGAACCACTATTCGCTCGTTCCTGCAACTGCCTCAGCAGTGTTTCATAATACGAACATGTATGGTGTCGTTCCTGATAATGCCAGTACGAGTGTTTCTTAAACAAACTTTGAACATATGGCTTCACACAATGTTCCCACCACAAAGCCAGGGACGAATAATAGCGCTTCCTGTTACACCAAAGCGCCCATTGGATGAGGAAATCCTGTTGAACTGCTTCGTCACTAAGAAGTAGCGTATTAAGGCGCCAGTACCCACCACCATGTCGTATAACAGACTGAAATGGTTCCTATGTAGGTATACACAACGGCAAAGTGGTCACTGAAATGCACCGGTATGACATCGTACCAGTGTAGTTTACGTGAAAAGGCCTTTGTAACATAAAAGCGGTCCAGTCGCGATTTACTAAGGCTTGTTATGCACGTATAATGCCGAGACAGTACATGTAATGCACAAGCGACATCTACGAGTTGCAACTGCTCAACAAGTTGTGCCAGCGCTGTATTTGTAGGATAAGGGCCGCCTACATGAACTTCAGGTCGTACGGCACTATTAAACTCACCACCTACGATGTGTTGACGGCAGTTGGGTGGAAAAAATTGTAGAAAATCAGTAGTGAAGAATTTGTTTCTCTCATTCCGAGCTAGGCCAAGATGGAGTGTATATGTTCACGATCGCCGAGTCAGCCACTTTTCCAGCAATTATCCTCCCAGAGGGGTGGCATTGGATTCCAGATAATTCGAGACCTGTCCGGGTGGCAATAGCAGTTCCACGCCCTCTATCGCCAACATTCGTGCAAACATTCATACGAGAAAAGCCGGGGAAATCGTGGAGAACTACTTCTTGTAAGAAACAAATATCCACTGCTTGCTGGGAGATAAATGTTTCCAGTGCTGAAAAACATGCACGAGTCGACACACCACAAATATTCAGTGTCATGGTTGTAAGAACAGAAAGCATTTGCAATTATCAGGAAGTTTTAGTGATGTTTCCAAAACTGAAAATGCGTGGCCCTTCATTGTGATTTCAACCTCACATGATTATCAAAGAAAATACACCATCTGCATACAAAACAAATACGCCTTACGTGGTACATTTTGAAATATATACGTAAAGGAATAGAATTGAGGGCAGTAATAAGAGGAGATGATAAAATAGAGCCAGCAATCGTCACACAGTGTTTGAATAGCCAGCGAAAGCAGTCTTGTACAATGACACATCTGTTTCGTGTAGAGCGACCGTCATGTCCTGTGTGTGTTATGTATTAGGCCCGTGCTCTTGAGACGTACGTAACTTAGCAATTACAACTTTTGCAAGTTCTAACGTCTCTACACGAGCCTGCATTACTTCAGCACGTGTAGCTGAGAGAGAAATTGACTTATGTACAGGACTACTACCATCCGTCCTACTCGTTGTGTCACGCCCACGCTTGTCACGTGATAATGTTTGTTGTTTTGTAGACGCTGTACTTTCGGAGGGTACTGTTTCAAGTTGACTGTAATTTGCCTGTTCGGTGTCGTCAGACCATGCGGGGTAACATCACGTTAAGATGGTTTAGGTGTTGACTGACGAATTGTTTCCGCGTAGTCCATTTCCTGATCCTCACCATTCGCCTCACGCCCTTGAGTAGCGGACATGGTTGGCAGTAAATCGGCAACAAAAGCCTTTGCGGTGAGCGGAACGAACTATTCAGTAATTTGTTCGCCTGGTGGCACCTGTAGCGGCTGACGTTGTTGTGAGGTGAACAAAGGACGAACGAAATCAGATACAGATGTGTGTAAAGTTCGGTTACCGCCAGTGACAGCCTGGCTGAAGTACCATTTTTACAATCTCTGTATACTACGAGAATCTTTAGCTTGTAGTGTGGGGCAGGAAATACGTTCATGGCCTGGCTGTAAGCAATATTTGCAAGTGCGTGGCTGACCCTGGCATATAATTACTCCATGTGCTCCACCAATAGTGACATAAGATGGAATATCCTTGTGAATGACCATTCGTGCAACGCGCACACCGGATTTAACTTTATATTTATATTTATCGCCCCAGGATTCATCCTGAAGACTAATGATACGTCCATACCCTTCTAAAACTTACAACAGTTTGGAATTATCAAGTTCAACAGGTAAATTGATTATCCTTACCGGACGGAGTTTATCAATGGCAGCTTTAATGGTGACGTTGACCCGTTCCCCAACAGTGGTAGTTTTGGATGAAGTGCCACTGGTGTCTTGAAGTATTTGTTCACGCAGTCGTTGTGAGACCAATTTTAAGAAGACACAGTTTCGATGGTCGTCCAGCTGTATGGCTTCCAGCTGATTTTCGCGACTATGTAGTGACATGTCAACCCATTCGTAGATTTCTATTGCGGTCGGCCATTTAGCATACGTAATTCTCAATGTGTTAACACATATTGTCGTCGTAGAGTTTAGAAAAGTGACTAGTACAGAAACAAACGCGAACACGCGCGCGGGTTTACCCGTACAACACCACCGACCTCGCACGCCGCTGTGCGATGTGCACTCGGCGAGCGCTGACGCGATACTGATCCACTCAGCTATATCGTACTTGAGTAGTCCAGTTCCAAAACTCGTTTTGTCCATCAACAAGGAAAAATTAGTTCTGAACAGTTTTGAGTAGCTTTTAAACGTGCGTTGAAGTTGACGTGATGAGAGTTTCCAAAACTCGCCTTATTCAATAACATATACACTTTGAATAACTGCTTTTTCCATGTTACAAATGGGCTCGCAAATCAGCTTTTCGCGATTTGCTCAGTTTTAGTGAAAGTGGACAAGACGAGTTTTGGACCTGGACTATTCACACTAAAGTAGCAACATATAGCCTAGGCCCTACCGAATATTCTTATTTTTACTTATTTTAGATATTTCCTTTCTTTGTGATTGTAATATCGTTCCCACAAGTATCATTAATGGTACTTAGCAAACTGCCTTACACAAATCGACAAAATTTTACACAAACGCATATTCATGTGTAAGGACAGCAACTCCATTGTCCTCCATTACCTTCGAACAGCCATCTCGATGCAGTGTTTCCACAATTGCGACGATGAAATAACTGACGCTGCAGCATGCAAATATGTAATAAATAGTTGGCCAATACAGGAATTTATGAACAAGTGTTTCTACTATACGTCTCTTTTATCAATACAGCACACAATTTCTTCGAAAACTATACACTTTATCCCAAAACAAAAGTTGTATCAGAACTGTGATTTTTATGTTACGTTGCCATACTGGGAAGGCGATCGAAAATTCCGAACTTGCCCGAAAGACCGTCGCACCGTAACGATACTACACCCAGAATACGCCATTTTCTCGCACGAGGCTTCCTATCGTTAAGGGGTATTAGTCCCTAAATAAATAATGTTAAAATGAACTTGAAATTATTAATTTTGTAGTAGACATAAAATACAAGCATTGGGGAAACTTTTTTTTTTTTTTTTCAGAAAATACTTTTTAATATATGTTGTAACACTTTAAACGAACTTTGCATCCCTTACAGCAAGAATCAGAAAGAAAAAATATATTCAATTACTGCATTCCCTTGCCAAATTAAAGTATGAGGAATTATGTGTCATACTCGGTTTTTAAAAACAGTTGTTTGAAACAGTTAACTAATGCATTTCACATGCTAATGTAAATGCATTTTTTATATTTATTGTTATGTAAATTCAGTAGCAAATTTAGACACTTTAACCGACGATTTGAAACAAAAATACTATACCATATCATACAGTTACATTTAAATTAATTTTATAAGCAATAATATTTCTGTTTGTTAAACATTGTTCACGAAATATAGACACAAAATTCAAATTTATGTAACGATGTGTTAGGTTGACTAATAATTCCCTGTGAAGAGCTTACATCTGGCTGGAAAGACTGGAAATATTTGGACTGTACGAAAGCATGTTCCTCCCCCTCTCCAACTGTCGGACAGGGTAACCTGTGTCACATACAGTTGATAGAAGGGAGGGGGTGGGCGAGACAGCAGGAATGAGAATAGCGTGGGAAGAAAAATGCTCGCAGCCAGGCTGACTTACATTGTTGCCATATATTTCGAAGGTTCTTCGATTTGTCGTGGTGCATGGTATCTAAGCCCTCCCTACCTACCTTGATCTGTATTTCCAGAGACAAAAACGTAATCTATATCAACACTTGTGTTATTGTTAGTAAGTTTACATGTAAAATTTAAATCGATTTAAAAACACTTGCAGTTCAGAAAGTTTTATCTAAAAGGCCAATTCGATAGGAGTTTCAAAATTTGGGATCGTAACGATTTGAATCGTCTGTAGAACAACATGAAAACGCGGATCGTATTAAACACGAATTTAAAATAAACAAGCATATTCGGCAATTTTAGTTTCGAACTACGGATTTTATGTTTACTGCAAGTGCGTGTTTGTTGCAGATCGGCTGTAGGAATGCGTGATCCTCGGAAGTAGTTAAGTTTTACTATAAATACACAGTAATTTTCTTATATCCATGTTCAGTTCATTTTGTAATGTAGGCCTACTAATATAACAGAATGAAAAATAAAAAAGGAAGTTATGTTTATTTATTTCATTTCAGCTGACATGCCTAATTTCAGTTTAAACATTTTCCAAATTTACAAATTATCCCAGCTTACTGAAATCGTTGTCAATAATATCCGCACTTAGCTTGTAAACAGATATTGTTCTCAGTCGGAGTTCAATACTTAATTTGTTTCAAAAATGACATGTTAACATACTATATGTGTGATAATCAAAGAAGGTCTCACATACCACTGCAGTAATATTTTGCAATAAAAGCATTGGATCTGCATTTATCGAAATCACAATATTACGACTCGAGTTACTAAACTTCAACTTTGATAGGTATTTATGGTATTCAACAGTATAAATAATATTAATTATTCCAATTTTCACACATGACGTTTCACAATCACCAAATCATATCCGCGAAATTATACGTACAGAGTAGGCCTATTCCTATTTCCCCCGTTTCTAAACACGTTGACGCTAATAATAGTGAAGAAACGTTCCGAAATATGATACCTAACACCAGCAATATTTATAATTCGTTGCATTACTAAATAAATAAATTATATTAATGTGATTATAAAGAAAATTATTTCATTTCCACTATTCACTTGTACTTGTGATTACCGCAGGTTCAAATTGTTAGAAATAATCAACAGTACATTACATAACGCGAAAAGTTTACTTTAAACAATGTAAAACTTATTTTTTTAGATCACTGGTAGGGCCACGATTTTGTCGCGAAAAGATTTTTGCCCCACTTTGTTTCAGTGTCTCTCGTGCACATCGGTAGCTGTGCTTCATGGTTATTGGCAGCGCGTCTTTGTTCAGACACGATTCTCATTTGACTGCACCAATCAGAATAAGATTATTGTGACTCCTTACGTCTGTAATTTGCCAAGACAAGTGAGAGTAAAATTATCCAATTACAGGCGATGTAGCAGACTTGTAGACGTGCACTTGACGCATCGAAACCAAATGTTGCAAAAATCTTTTCACCATAAAATCGTGGCTATAATCATTGGTATTTACCTGTCCTCGGTCGTCGTGGCAGAGGTACACAGGGATAATGGGTTAAGCCTACATTACACGGTATCTGATTCCATAACATCGTGTGCGAGGTCTGCCATAGCAGCTGCTAAAGCCGCCGGTGTCACAGAAATAGAAGCAGATTTGACCAGGCAGAGCGAGATTTCATACCAGGTTTGCTAATAGAACATGTTCTGTTTTCCGTAGCAGAAACGGTAGTAGATTCTGTACCAGACCAATCGTTTTGCAGTATCAGACGTATGGCGCACTATGCGGCATTTGGCGAAACCACACACTAAACGAACGTATTTTACCGCTTGCCAGCCGAAAATCGTATGGAACAAATGAGAGAAAACAAACACATGCAAACTATAGTACAAATAAAACTGTAAACCAGCAAAAATGTTTAATAATAACCTTAAAAAAACGTTTATCAGTTAATAATCCCGAAAATTATATTTTCTTATATTTTATATTACGTTGGCATTATTTACGATCCTCTCCATCGTAGAACTTGGTAGCTCAGATGAGTGTGAAAAGAATTATACATGATGTTCAAGGGGATATCTGCGACAACCAGCTACTTCATTGAGACTTTTTTTATTTCCGTCCGTGCGGCGAAGAGCTGCAGTTTGGCTCGTGTTTCATGCTATTGCTTTCCTCATTCACTCACAACTGCAGTTACCTTACGAGACTTCGTATTAGTCCTGCGTCAAGATAGGTGGAACATGGCTATATGTGGCAAACTGCGCAAGAATTATGACAAATGTTTATTCTTGATCTGTTAATCCAGTGAAACTGAAATGTCCTCCCAATATTTCGCCAAATTATTTTTAACTGTCTCTAATCCTACGTGACATAGTACTGTACAAGTAAAATTATGTTACTTCCGGTAACGCGCCTTCGACTGTTCGACGTGAATAATATTAAATTGTTGATTAATAGAATTTGGTTTTCTCTGTTGATGCCACTACATCTTTAAGACAACCATACTTTTGTAAACACAATTAACACTGTGACAATTGTTGTGCTTAACACGGGGGAAAATTTATTGTGCTTATGTACAATAAATACTTATTAGCCGACCTGATCGGATAATGTAGGTGGTTTTGATTTAAGGTTAGTTTCATGAGTCACGATGTGGTTCATTATCGTTCATATGTTTCACCTACTAACTTTCCTTCAAAAATGTCATTATTTCTCTGGTGAAAAAGTTTCAAATTATTTTTCCCATTAATTTTTAACCGACCCTATCAACGCATAATACGTACTTGTAATAGTAGTATTAATTTAATGCTTATTCGAGTGAGAATGATTATAGTAAAGTATACACATTTAAATATTTATTTATGCATTATATTACAACGCCGGTCGTTCGCTTTGCGTTACATCACGTATAAAAATGGTTTTGGAAGATTTGCGCTACATAAAATATCCCAGCCTAACATAACATTCAGTGATCCTGCGCTATCCAGTCTCTGGCATATCGGCCGTGTTCCCAGTCAGTATAGCAGCCATTACCGTGTAATACGAATATTCCTTGCCAGAAAGCGTGGTGGCCTGTATGGCAGCTGACGTAACGGAAAACGTGACAGTGTGTATGGAAGCTGCTAAGGTATAAGGGTAGGGAAATGGGCTTACATCTCGTCGGCATCGAGGTCTTTAGAGACGGTGTTACACAACTTAACGACGACAGGAATTGGGAAAGGAGTCTGTCTACTTTAGGAGCCATTCCAGAATTCACCTGGAGTGATATGGAAACCCTGGAAAACCGAAGTCAGGATGGTCGGAACCGAGTGTCGAACACGGGTCCTCCCGAATGCGAGGCGAGTGTGTTACCACTGCTCCACCGCGCTCTGTATCTCGCATATACTTCATTGCTATAGTAAAATCTGTCTCACGAGTTTTAACATTTTTAGAATGCGACTGCTAGGTATTTAAAGGTATTAAACAGTACAAAAAAGTCTGTCAAGTTTTAAGGATAATTTTTTTACGACTTCTTTCTGTATGGCTTGAGGCCTACCTCACTATCACTGTCATTGAATAGAATGTGCACAATTCGTATCCGTCTTTGTTGTTTAGAGCTGTTTGTCATTACAATCATCACTTACCAATATTCCTTTTTTTATTTAACTCAATTTTTTAAATTTCTCCAACACGCCATCGCTTGTAACCTATCTCTGCTGCTTCTCGACCGAAGTAGCGCGGTAGAAAAAAAATCATATTGTGTTTGGAAGGGCCTGTGTTTAATTCTTGGCCCAACCGTTCTGATATCAGTTTTACAGAGTTTTCCGGAATCAGTCTAGGTGAATGCTGGGATGGTTCCTTATTACAGGCCCTTGCCGATTCCCATGACTACGTTGCTTGAAAAGAGTTCCTTACTAAACGGAATAATTAGTTTGCCATTTAAGAATTCGTATGAGTGACATAAGATTTTATGCAGTGTATGAGTCGCTCGTTTCAAATAAACTTCTAAAGTTCCGCATGACTGCATCGGAGTGGTGGAAAATTTAATCAAACAAACTGGTTTTATATAAAACAAATCAGATTACTAGAATCAATAGAGCCTACAGGAAATAGTTTATCACCGAGAGAAAATAGTAAAGAAATAACTCGATCATTAATTTATCAAACTAAAATACTAATAACTTATAATTGTGTATATAACATTTATTTAAGGAAAACAGGTATTTAAGTCATTTAAAACTTATAGGTATATAACTAAATATTACATTAATTAGAATCAGATCTGAAAATGCGTTTGTAATAGATTTAATTCGAACGGGCGGGGAGTGTGTGTCTGTGTGTGTGTGTATATATATATATATATATATATATATATATATATATATATATATATATATATATGTGTGTGTGTGTATATGTGTGTATATGTATATATGTTTGTGTGTATATATGTTGGTGTGTGTGTGTAGGTGTGTATGTGCGTGTGTGTCATTTTTTCTGGCAACCTGGTAAAGGCAATTGCTCACCCGTGAACTATTTTACGTGCATTTGGACCTGTTGTGTTACAGGATGTCAGGAAAAATTCCTATGTAATAAAAATAAGATCACCCGGTGTAAACACAATAAAATCTAGTATCAAGTGCAAACATTACATTTAATTTAAACGCATGTAGGTCGCAATATAATTTTTTCCCTTGCATTCAACTATTACAAAGCAAATTTGATGAATCAAGTCAACCGATCAAAACAATTGTCACCTTTATAAAATTTATAGCTCTTTTGAAACTTACAAATGCGAGGAAATAAGTTTATATATTCCGAAAACTTGTTACAATTTCTGAAATAACGTGAACTGATATTGATATTTCATGCATTTTAATTTGAACCGTAAGCAGCACAAATGTAGTGGTATGAAATAGTAAACTATTTAATTAAATTTATATTTAAAACATATTAACAGTATGTCATATTATTTCCCGATTGCACGCTTTGTACTCAAAGTTTACTCTTTAATGAAAGTATGATAGTGATACACATATAATATACGAAAATTGTTGCTGGCCAAATGTTATGAAGAGGTAGGAGGGGTTAGTGACAGTATACCGGCTGCGTAGTTGAAACCAGGACGCGAACACGCTACTCAACGACCTAAGAATGCGATGCAAAAGTACTCCGTACTAAAATATCATGGAAATATCTGAGCTGTGTATTGCCTGCAAATGCAAAGAAACAAAATTATAAAAAAATATTATTAAAAAAATTACGGCCATAATGTTTTCACTTACCGTGAAGTTTCCGAAACATCTGTGGACGAATCGCCAACGCGAAATAAATGAGAATTTAGTATAACAGTAATAATACTGTTTTCTTTCTAACCAATTACAACTCAGTGACACCACAATATGCAGATGCAGTATTTGGCATAAATATTACAAAATGTATTTCTTACTCTACACAATTTCACAAAAAATAATCGTATGGTGTAACTGACTTTCAGTTTCACTCAGATTTTTGCATTATTTTAAGTCACTCTCGAGTATGTCGTCAAACAGCTAAAAAAAAACAGTATATCCTTTACGAAGTTAATTACAACAGTCTTACCATCCATTTGTTTCTTGATTTTTTGGGTAACTTGCGATTGATCATTACGAACACAGAACAATGCGGTTAAGGATAAATTCAGGTCAACAATCTTAACTTAGTCACGTTTAAAAGACACAAAAAATATCCTTTCATATAAGTAGAAGGAAATAGCCGGTCCGGGGACAGGGGCTGGGGGCTGAGGTTGTGAGGTTGACCTTGACCTTTGACCCCCATGACCTTGACCTTTGACCCCTGTAACCCGACGCCATATTGTTTCCGGCCGCCATCGTGTTTCCGCCCGCCATCTTGTTTCCGGCCGCCATCTTGTTTCCGACTGCCATCTTTAATGACGTCA